>CM064911.1:44572139-44788941 GCA_032727855.1 Quercus ilex subsp. ballota
ACTAAGACTTAGTAAGAAAACCACAAATATAGATAAACCATAAGTAAATTTACTTTAAATTTGATTCACAGTTCACACTATTGTTTTCATTACATTTCTATGTGTTATTCTATAGACTCTTACATTTATCATTTTCATTATGTTATGATGTTTAGAAATCATTTATTTTTAGGAGTGACCTTCTTGCATCAATTTGTAGTGGTAGATGATGAATTTTGATAAATGTCAAGTTTTGCTGAAGGAGCTTACAGGTATTGATATAAATTTCATGTAAAATTGTGAGTGGTGTTGATGTATTCACTTAAAAGTGATTGTCTATTTCAGTACTATTAGAAATAATTCTTGCTACTTGGCTGGGTCATGTAATTAATTGGACGTGGACATTAAAAAAATCCATTTATGAATGAGGAGGAGGAGGAATACATGTGGCATACACACTTTTTTAAGGGTTTAATTCATTCAACTGACTACCTGCTATTGTAGTTTACTTTTAATTCTTTTTTCTTCAATCATTTTATGATGGTTGTTGTTGAAAGGTAGAGATAGGGCTATTTTGGTTTTTTTTTTTTTTTTTTTTTTGGTTATTTGTTGGCCTATAAATTCTACTCAGTTCTTTTATGTGTTTCTATACAGTTTTATAGGCTCTATTCAGTACTGTTAGTTGAAGCAATTGGACTTGCTTGGTGATTTTGTTGAAGGAGCCCTACAGGTATTGATATAAATTATTATTATTTAAAATTTTTTATCAATTTATTAATATACAATGAATCATCTGGATGCTATTAAAAGAGAATTGGATGTCAAATTGTAGAATAAATTTCATGGGTTTGGTTAAGTTGAGGGTGTGGGTTAAGTTTGAAATATAACAACAAATAGAACCCAACAATAATTAACTGACATTAGGGTGATTAGTATTTGTTTGTCTTCATTGGGATAAGTATTTTTTTTCTCTTTTGAAAATTGAGACTGCTAAGTTTTTTTTATTGAAAGCACTGATTAGCTTAATGCCTAAGATAGTAATCAAAATATAGTGTATGTTGTCCTCATTTTAGTGATTTTAAGCATTCTTTGTTAGAAAGGTTGTTTTAGATGGAGGAAAATAAACCTGAGTTTGAAAGAATTCAAAGTGGAAGTCTTTCCGGATTTGTTATTGGCTTCTCACAAGAGTTTGATAGAATTCCTAAATAGTGTTCATATGGCACGATCTATTTTCCCACATAAATTAGTTCCTAAATCCATACTAGAGCTTTCTACCTCCAGTTCCCTAACTTTTAAATTCTAAGTTTGGAAAGATTCTCCTCCTTGCTAATTTTTTAGGTTATTTTTTCAAGTCTTCTGGTATTGAAATTTATAAACATAATTAAGCCTTTTAATCTCATCTCTTGAGACTATGTACCAAGATATACTTTTTAGGCAGTTATAAGCCATCATGAATTTATTTATCTTTTGAGACCGTATAAGCCATCATGAATATTATTTCTTTTCAACCATGCTTTGGTAATCCAAAGAGAGTAAATAAGTTCATTACACAAGACCTGTATAACATTTTTCCTTTAGGCAATGGTGTGACTTTTAAATTTTAAGATATTTCATACTTAATTCCATCTGCCTTGATACTATAAATAAATTACCACTTATCTAAAAATCATAAATTGTTAGAAACTAATAAATTTAATCATTCAATCAAAATTCTTAATTGCTCTTTCTGAAATCCTATTGGAAGGAGGGGGGAGAATATTTCCCAAAGAATGATGGAAAACTAGCAATTTATTCACGTGATTTCAAAATCAATATCTAATCTAATACTACACTTTACATGAAACTGTAATTTGTCTTTACACAAATTTTACTATTAATAGAAAATTTTCTGCTACGATTGTTTAAAATATGAGCTATGAAAACAAGTTTGAGTAAAAAGTGAAGAAGAGAGTTAATTTTTTTTAATAATTTGATAATTCAAGAAGAGTGTGTTTGAACCTAACAAATATAACTATAATGTTATATAGATTTTGTAGATATTCTTTGTGCTTTCCCATGCATCACACGGGTTAGCAATTAGTTTAAATTCTAAAACAAAGAATTTTAAATTTTTAAATGGAGGATAATTTTGGAAACATAGCCTTGAGAAAAGGGTGAGTTAGTATATAACATTTTAATATTAATTTTAACAAAAATTGATCAAACGGATGTAAAAAAATGAAGTGTTTTTTCCCTTCAAATTTGGGGTAGAGTGTCATCTCCCCAAACTCAAGGAAATGGAGTAAAATTACCCTTATTTTTAATTATGTATGTTTCAAAATATTTTTTCCCTTCAATTTTGGGGTGGAATGTCATCTCTCCAAACTTCAATTTCGCAGGATTAAAAAAATATTTACTTCAATGCTTTTAGTAAAATTCAAGACTAGTGTATTGCTTGTCTTCGAGTAAAGAGCATTTCATTTCCCCCTTCTAAGAGCATGCAACATAATAGAATTTCAGACTACAAGTTTCTGCCTATATATATATATATATATATATATGAGAGAGTCTCCATAATATATTAATGACTAAAATACTCAATGTGAACGACTAGTGCTTCACTTGAAGATCTGGAGCTGATAAAGGCTCTTGCCTCTTGCAGGTACTCATCGAACAAAATTTAGGTGGCAGTATGAGAATAGTCCAACACCTTGAGAGCAGTAGCCTGAATATCTTGCTTGACCTTGAAGACAGTGGATCAGTAATCGTTCTCTTGTCAAAATTCCTATCTGGGGCAACCCCTGCTGTATCTTGGTGGATTAGTCTTGGCAACATCAACAACTATCATCCAGCCATTAATAATCTGCAAGAACCAGGAACAAAATAGAGAGATTATCCTCTCTTACTCCGAGTGTTATATTTGTTTTATCTACAATTATGAACCAAAGCTTAAGGAAAACAAACCTGCGCTTGAACATTAAGCACAAGAAAAATACAAGGAAGATTCTTAATGGAAGAAAACTTAACTTGCCATTCATCTCTTTGAGTGCTGCACTAGCAGCTTCCTCTGTAGTGTACTCTATAAATGCATAACCTTTGGACCTCTTGGAAATTTTGTCCATTATAATTTTAACTGTTGAGGAAGCAGTGCATCAGCACTGGTATACCCTTACTAATGAAACATGTCATTTATGAGCATGGAAATGCAAACATACCTTCAACAAGCTCACCAAAGCCTTCAAATGCAGCACGTAAGGTTTTCTCAGATGTGTAAAATGACAGCCCTGTTTTTAAATCAAGATTGCAAATCACTGTCATTTGTGAATAAAAAAAGAGGGAGAAATAAAGTTGCTGGACTGGAGAACTTTTGGATTTCAGAATGGAAATTACAAGGAATACTTTATGATCTCATAAGAGGAAACCATGGCATGGTCCAGGGAATCTCCAAAGACTAAATAGAACCAAATGTTAATCAGGTAAAACTCAAAAAAGCATAATTAGACAACCATTATAGTAAAACAAGCATGCACATTTCATAAATAAGAATCTTGAATTATTTCATAAAAGTGGTCTTCGAAAATATGAAATTTACAAGCAAAGAATTCAAACTCAGAGTCTTGCAACATACCTGTAATGAATAGTTTCTTTGTTTTTATAGGGGTTGTTTGACTTGCTTCCGAAGGATCTGGCAGATCTGTGGAACTCTGTAGATTGCTCTGTAGATTATTACCTGAAAATACAGCTTGTTTACTCTACAATGGAAAGAATTGTTGCAATGGTAAACTAAAGATATAATCTGAATGACATTGAAATGATTCATTGGGAATTGGCCTCTTATTAAGAACAAATCAAGATTAATAATTTCAACAGTTTATTCTAACCCCATATAACAACAATAGTAATCCAGTTATTAAATCATCATTTGCATATTTTCCACTGAGAAAACATTTAAGAGTAAGCCTTATCCAAAAAAAAAAAAAAAATTTGAAGAGTAAGACTTATAAAAAAAAAAAACTTGTAGAGTAATGACATATTCCACTTCACATTAGAAGATTTTCTCTCCATAATAATAAAACATGCTTAAGCTAACTAACAGAAGCATGATGAAAACATAAATAAACAAGTACTCTAGCACTTGGTAAACATGGCATCAATCAGTTGCTCTATTGAGGAAGGTTTCAGAATTTACTCTAATAGTTAACGGATAATGTCTATTCTGCAAGCAGTCAAGTTCTATCAAATACTCGACCAA
This sequence comes from Quercus ilex subsp. ballota, assembly GCA_032727855.1. Lineage (NCBI taxonomy): Eukaryota > Viridiplantae > Streptophyta > Magnoliopsida > Fagales > Fagaceae > Quercus > Quercus ilex. The sequence goes on from CM064911.1 coordinate 44,576,350, forward strand.
TCCTCTAACCAGCTGTTTACACTAGGTGATAACATGTCATTAAAATCCTAAACTGAAAAAGTTAATGGTTTCTATAGGACTAGGTCCTTAACAAAAAATATAACCTAATGTGCTTGGTATGTTCACCTCACTGGTGAATGTATTAGAACAGGTGAAAACACTGTGATATGAGCCAGGCAGCAACCAATGTCACAAGGTTGGTTGCAATTTTTGCATGTTTGGTACTGAAATAGATTAGATAGATTAAATTTATTTTACCAAAATTTTCTGTGGTTTTATCAAATAATAATGAAGAGTAGTTCCCTGGACTTGGAAGATAAAGTAGAAAATAGGTTGGTTATCAATCTATTAGTCTTTTCAATGAGGTAGGAGAGGTGTTGGCTATTTATGTAGGTTTTGTATTCGATAAAGGAATCTCAGAATAATTCTGACTCAAATGTCTCCCCACCCCCTCCCTCTTAATTTAGGAGGCTGGCCAGCCTCAAAGTAGATTGTTTTGCCTACTGTTCTTATAGCACTTGATAGAACCAGAGTCCATCACAATGTATGAGGTTTTTTTTAGAAATTCCAAAATGTTCAAAATTTGTAAAAATGATGTTTGACAGGTTATACTATAAAATTTCTTAATCATGTAATGAAAAATATTATATTAAATGGGACTGCTTAGAGTGTAATATCACCTAAATACCTACCCTCAAGCATTGTCCACCGATAAAGATCAGTATATTATCACAAAGCACAAAATACAGGCTTTCAATAAATTATATATTTTTGCTTTTGTTGGGGTGGCTGATGCCAGTCACTCCCTCATACAGACCTTAACTAGCACCAAATATGCCTCGCATTAACCATTGAAGATTTCTGTCTCACACAACCAAATCATCTTAACAGTCTCACTTACATCATCTGATCATCATTAACCAAGTTGGACTAGCCAGTAACCCATCTTGGCTAAGGCATGTTTCAGAGCAATTGGATTAAGAATTAAAAAAAAAATCTATTTTTAATTATTATGCTATTTAAAGAGAGTGTTAGAATTATGGCTAGGTGATTAAATTCACAATTTCCTAATAGCTTAAGCTTTTAGGAGAATCGGTAATTTAACAAAGAGGTTGGGCCTTAGTGCGATAGCAAGTGCCTTCCATCCAAAGTGACAAGTTGCATATTTGAGTCTAGGAATCAGGCATTCCAAAATAAAATTGGGTGTAAGGCACTAAGGTTGCCTACCAATTACCTATCCTAGACCCCACAAAAGTAGGAGTTTTGTGCACTAGATACAACAATTTTATTATGTTATTGTAATATCTTCACCAATTCCAGCATTGCATACCTCCTCCTCATTTGCTTGAGTAACCAGCAGCAGAGTTTCTTAAAACTTCATGGTCGTACCCAGTGCACAAAGCTCCCACTTTTGCAGAGGCTAGGAGAGGCTGCACAAAGCTCCCACTGTCGCGTAGTCTAGGAGAGGTCATGGTAGGTAGGCAGCCTTACCCCCCTTTTTCTTAAAACTTCATGCATGTTGTAAAATATATGCCAAAACCACCTTTTATACATGAACTTCAATTTAAAGATGAGCCTTAATCAATACACAAGAACCAGACCTGAAGCCATTTTCTGACATAAACTAGTTGTTATCAAAGTTAATAGCGAGTATTAGAGAAATGCACCACCAAATATGTCACTATAACGTTAAACATCATTTTTTGGGGTCTATGGAATATAATTTCTTTTCCCATGGCTTTCCAAAATAATTTTCCAAGAACAAGGAGTAAGCAATTTACTTTCCTCAGTAGCATTTGAATCTTCTAACCCATTTAAAGTTATCACCTGCACCTAAACTCCAACCAGTTGGATGAATTGCATTTAAGAATATAATAAGTTGGACCCTACCTTTCTCAATCTCACCCCTCACATAGATACATTGGGAATCTCTCTTTCTCAATGCATCTCATTCTTTCCTCCTTGCTCAAGACTTCTAGCAACTTTGCATGACAGTTTTTGTGACGAGATTGGCTATACTTACCTCTTTCTTACCCCAGCATCAGATACCTTCCTAATCTGCTCATTTTGTAAACCTTCTGCAAGCCATATGGTTAAAGTTTCATGGGTATTCTTCTCATGGCTATAGTTAATACTTCATATATTGTACAATTCTACTAACTACTACATGTCTCAGTATAAGTGACATAATACTTCCCTTTGGATGACCAATTCCATCAGCAACATTCTCATTGAGCTTGACAATAAAATATGATCAGGAATTACTTCCTTGAGCTTTCCCTTGTGCTAAAGCTCACTTAGCAACCTTCGCAGTCAGTATGAAACTCTGTCCACTTTTATAAGTCATTAATTGACGTTGTGTGCTTTCTGTTGCAAAGGCATGCTCTGCCACAAACTCTAGAATCACAACTGCTATACACTACAAAGTGTTCCCAAGCCCAATGCATGATTCTAACCAAGGAAAAGACTCATCTCTGCCACAAAGAGTTGCAGCCACTATAAAGCCTATTTTTCTACTCAATACAAAGTCTTCCACTTTCAAGGAAAAGACACATGGCTGCTACTGGACTATACAACTTTCCTTTAGCTGCTTCAAAGACTGGCTATCTACAATGACATAGAATTTACCCCTCCACTAAAATCCATCTCAAATTAATAAAACATCTAAAGTTAATTGCTTTATTTACATAACTAAATTACTTGAGAGATCATCTCATACAGTGAAATCACATAAACATTTTGGTTGATTAAGGATTAGAATCCCTAAAACATGAATTTGTTATGACACTGACACAAATATACTAGCATAAGTTACATGGTGCTGCTGCTATATACTTTCTTGACACAGAGGCCTTTCAAATAGAAATTATTAAAAGAAGAAAAGAAAAGAAAGAAACAGTCAAAGTTAATAATTTGCAATATATCTCTGAGATCAAGATATCACTGAATACAATGCTTGAAGAGAAGCAAAGTTGCAAGGTAGAAAAGATGTGGAGCATGTTATATCCGATCAAACATTAAAAAAACACACAAAGATATTATCTGAAAAACGTACAAACCTCCATAATTCTTATTCTCTGACTCAAAATTCTTATCTAGCTGAACAGATAATACACCTGGTACACCTACACCATATGGAAGCATTTGTCTTCAAGCTGCAAAATACATATCACAACCGTGGCAAAGAGAAACCAAATGCAAATACTAACCAGCTAGTTCCCGTGCACATTCATCATCAAGTTCACAACAGAACCCAAAGTTGGACTGCCAAGAAACATGATAAATACACATTTGTGCGTCTTTCCTCACTACAAAAAGTATTATTCCACTTTCAGGGTGAAGAGAAACAAAGCAATCAAAGGAAGAATATTGCATTGATGCACTGTTAGAGACGTTACAATAAAATGGAACAGAAGCATAATAACAAGCTCAAATCTTATTTACTTACTTCCCCAAAACCTTGGTCAGTATTTGAGCATAATAATCAACCATTTGAGCCTTTGTAACAACTCCAATCCCCGGCTTGTCCATTCGAACAAGCCAGTTTTTGGTACTCCCCCACAGGAAACAACAGATTACTTCCAATTTGTGAGCTTGACAGATAACTGGATTGAATACTTGAAAAACTATAATCCTTTTTCACAGAACTATAATCTGGGTCAGGCCTAACTGATAAAACGCCGGGTAATCCTAAAACATATTCATTACACATCAATATTAATGAAACTATGAAAGTGCCTCTCACAATTTTAGTTTCTCCACAAACATGAAAGCAACAGTATGGTACAGAATTGAAGTACATCAGATGACTCAGACTTTTTCTGCTATAGAAACTTACCGGCAAGTTCACGGGAGGTTTCTTCATCAATGTCACAGCAAAAGCCGAAGTGGGTATCCCAAGAAGCATCATATATACACATCTGAGCATCCTTCTCACTGTTATTCAAAAAATCACAACCAAAGCAGGATTTCAGACCAAAAGCTAAGAAACATTTGCAACATGACAAGAAAAGAATATTTTGAAACATACCCACCTGCCTAAAACTCTTTCCAATGTCTTAACGTAGTATCCAATAACTTGTGGTTTGGAATTGACCCCTTGTGGAGGTGCCTCCATGAGCAAACTATAAGCTCTCTCAAAGTCTCAGCTATTGAAATCTGCTATCAGTTTATCTCATCTGTTTGTGTTGTGTTTCTGATATTTTTTGGGCGCTTAGAAATTAGAATAGCGTCCGTGAAAGACTGAAAGGGCAAACGGGTTACGGGCGGGTTGGTGTTTGGGTCGATATAATCGGGTTCATACAATTTTTTTATTTTTTTATTTTTTTGGGTTTTTGATTTTCTAATTTTGGAAAAATTTTAAACGAAAATCAGAATCAAACTAATTTTAACTTAATTGAGATTTGAGCATACTAAGCATGATATTTGAATGTTAAATTTGAAAACCATAGCCATTTCATGACATTATAACTCAAATTTCTACCTATTATTTTTTCTTTTCTTTTTTTGTTGTTGTTGATAATTTTGATAATTAAGAGGAAGAAGATTTAAACTTTGGATGTTTTAGTTGAAAACACATGAAGGTATCAATTGGAAATACAACTACAAGATTCTTGCAAAATTTCTTCATACATAAGTGATAAGTCTTGATCTTGGGAGTATTTAAGATTATACAAACATTTTTCTTGCAACGATTTATACTCTGAACTATATATTTTTCACTTATAATTTGGAGGTAGTTTTGAATCAAATCATGTATATTAAAAAGTTTTAATTTAAACTATGTATTTTCTAAATCTTTTCAAATTTGTCTCTAACAAGTTACTGCTAATTAAGAAGTAACAAATTCACATAAACTGTAATTAAAACTTACTTGACATTAAAATCCTTTGATAATTTCTTGTGAATTTGGTATTGTATTTTCACACTAAAATTACTTTAAAACAACATAAAAATTCTAATAGACAAAATACAATTTAATAGAAGTGCTATTATTTTGTGAATTAGTTTGTGCTAACATTTCACTTGATATTTACATGACAGACTTTGAATGGACAAATTTGATTAAATGTTAAATTTTGAGTTTTTAATTGAAACTTTTTAAAATCTAGGATTTAATTATATATATATATATATATATATTTATTTATTTATTTGTATCTATGAATGTGTTTTTAGGGATGCCAAATATGACATCACTGCCTATAAAAGCTATTACAAAAATCTTGGGAAATACAACAATGAACTATATCACTTAGAGGTGAAACTTCAATGTCATCCTTTGCAGCTCAAGGGTGCATAAAATTTAAGATACCTTCCTAAGGTATAAACACATTGGAAGCTTGTTTGCTCTAATACAATTACAACATTGCTCTATACAAGCGACGCCAAATATTTATATCAGCTTGGGACAAACAATCAACTCTCACTTAGCAATGGTGATTCAATGTCATCCTTTGAATTATTGCTTGAAGGTGCCCCAGGTTCAAGCAGGCAAGCAAAACATAAAGAAATCATCTGAGGAGATTAAGATTCTAAGTTAGTGTCTATATTCGCTTATTTTGCTGAAACTGAAAATTTTTTGCTAAAAGTACTGTAAATAAAAGTCAAAGTTAGCTAAAATAGTATACTGAGATTCATAAATAGTACCAAAAAGTGTAATGGAACTCATGAATAGTAATAAAAATAAGTTGAATAGTAAAATAAGTTGGCAAAAATAATTTTTGCCAAACGCATATTTAGTTAAGAGAGAGAGAGTTTGGGGGGGGGGGGGGAGGGGATGTGCTTACCATGCATACAGATGCGCATACAATACTAAAACCTTTGCAGTTGAAAGGAGCACTGCTAGATAAGAACCATGCTGAAACAACGATTTAACTTGTTAGCAATACATATGAATTGATTCTAACATTCAACTAAACAAAAGATGAGTTAGTCCACTCACAAGTCAATGGGCTCATTACAAGTGGTGATAACAAACTTGATAATGATTCCACACCAGCCACAAATCCTTGTGCTTTTCCCTGCACAAACAATTGAGCATGCATGTCAATGGAGTGACTACAGTTCAAGTGCTTTGTAATTTATGTAGCTCAAGAAGTAACTCAACACATAACAAGTTATTTTGATACAGGAGAACTCCATATCTACTTTTATTTCTTTTTCGTTTGGCGCACTCCTGAAATTCTCTATCAGTCAAGTGAATGCAACAATTTCATTCGATAACCATAGATAAAAAATTGAAAGAGAAAAATAATTGGACCAATTTGCCAAGAAAGCCACCACTTTAAATTCAAAACTCACTACTATGTCATGCTGATCTGATTCGTACTAAACACATGTTGATAAATCTACTTGATTTTTCCCAACTGAGTTCAAAGTTCAATCTAAAGAAGTAGAAAACATCCAGGTCTAGATGAGTAGTGTGACATATGAGATGATAGCATTAGCTTTTCTCAAACAATGTTATCTAATTAAGCAACCTCACTCTACGTATAACAACACCGAGAATACAGAAACCGGGTCTTTCTTTATATTGGCAGTAAGAGTAGAAGTTTTTTTTTTTTTTTTTTTTGGTGGAAATCATAATTTTCTAGAAATAATATCAAGAACTATGGAATGCAGGACTGTAGGTAATGGGATCATAGATATTTTCCAAACCTGATCGTTTGAGCTCGATGCTCTTGAAATAATGGCATAAGTCTCCATGTAATTTGACAGGAAAAATTGAAAGGCCATTAGAATTTAAAGGTGAACTGAATAACCACATTGAATATTATTTTATGAAAGAATTGATGATTCCAGTACTTACAGCAGGTCTTACAAGGACAGCTACCACTTTAAATGTGGCACCCATGAATGGTACCTGCATTGTAGCAATGTTACATTGTTACTGACTGAGAAATGTATCCACAGTTGAAAATAATAAAAAGAACTTCGAAAATTTTAGTTTTTATTTTCACAAAGTCTTGATTAACACATGATTGATTTTATAACTCCAAAAGGAGGAATAGAAACTATAAAATTCAAAATAGCCTAAAGAAAAATCAAATAAAGCAAAGATACTGCTCAAGTGTTTCTGTGTCAGAAACTTTTCCTTCAGAATAGAGTTAAATAAAACATTCATCAAGTGTGTACATACCCATGGCGCCCATGCAAGGCCATTGAATAATGCCTGCACAGCAAAAAGAACCATTAGTTTTCTTTTCTTTTGTAATTTGTGCCGGGGCTATTAAAAGTAAAAATTATAAGCGACTTACATAAGCTATTGATGCAAGTATTCCTATGCACAATATCACCTTCTCTCCAACCAATGGATTTATTAGTGGAAGCACCAACATCTGGAAGCAAACCACAAATCGAACATATTATAGGAAGAGAATTTCTTGAGGATTTTAAATTTTTCATAAAGGAAAACAACATCCTTAACATGAACATCATACGGATTATTTTGGACAAGAGGGAAAACAATAAAATTGAATAACAACCCTAAGAATTGTTTCATTTTTATAACCACGATGCCTTAGCATTTTTTTCTATCCAGAAGACAAATTAACAACCATTACAACACCAACTGGAAGAATTCTTATTTTGATAACTTCAAAGCAACCAAGCAGAGGATTTAGAGAAAAACTCTGGCATATGCCAAGCAGATAACAAAATAACATGCTAGCAGATATTGATATGCTACCTTGACTGATGGCTAAAGAATAATTCACATCTTCAGTATAATGGAATATCAATCTCTTAAGTAAATAAAAGGAAACTTTTGCTCTATAATACAATTCACCTGTGAAATAATTGAACCGAATCCCACGAGCATCAGAATTTCTGAGAACTCATTTTTGTCAAAACCAAAAATTGCCTTCAGATAGTACTGCATAGGTAGTAGCATAACCATCAAGTCATTGAATCAAAAAGAAAACATTGTTTCATGAACTATCATTACTCAACATCATGGATTGGTTAAATTGCAATTATCTTATGAGCAGATAAATCTAGCACTATCTTATCCTAAACTATTGATTAATAAGAAAGCCATTGGCTTTGCAGTCCCTAGCAAGTCTGTAGCATAAAACCTTTTCTTTTTCTGCACGGGTTTCAGCGCAAAAGTTCTCAAATTACTTTGGTGGGTTCAGGACATATGCTTGTGACAACTGTTAAGCAACCAAGTCATGACTCCTCTGATTCAAACTCCCTTGAATAAAGTTCTCTGGTGTCTCCTGCTTCATGTCTTAAGTCTCTACCAATTTCGCTTTCTCCTAGTCCTTCCACATTCTATTTCTATAAGTTCTATGAAATATTTCCTTTAAAACTGGACATCTTTAGCTTTATATTATAATCAAAATTATTTTTATCTATTTTTGGAGTCAGCACATTGCAAACAAATCCTACTCCTACAAGTTACATTTACAGGGCATTTTCCCTTTCTCCCTTTTCTTTGATTTTTCCACCCCAAATCACACAATGTGCCAATTCCTGATTTATAATAACAATCGGGTTTTGGCCAAATTTAGATTGGTGGCAACAATAAGCCTCACAAAAGCTTTTTGTTGCATACAAGTTTTTTTTCAAAAGAATTGCTTTAAAGATTCTGACTGAAACTACTCTGGAATGGCTGAATGAATATGTCGTTTGTCAAAAAGTTAATAATAATAATAATAATAATAATAATTACATATAGTTTTGAAATATCTGATGTTGTATGATGGTACCAAGAGGAAATTGCAGCATGCAACCATCTATTTGCTTGTTAAAATGACAAACTAATAGGAAACATACCATTAAGACAAAGTTGATGCCAGACTTTCCCAACTCAAAGAAGAAAGAAACCAGAGATATGCCCCTTAATGTCGGACTATAAAAGAAAAACGAAGCGCTTTTAGCCAGACAAAGAAAATTTATAATGTTTTGCAGCTAAAAAGGTTTGGTTGCAAAGACTGCCTAAGAGATTTTAGATATGGTATTTACGTAATGCAAGATGAGAATATTTTAAGCTGTCTCGATCATAGACAAAATAACCTGCTCATAACTATTGTAGCAGCATCTTTCATTGATTTGTATCGTTTCTGGATAATTTTAATTGGCGTAGTCAAGCAAGATGAATCATGGTCCCTCTTTGGAGCCAGCTTAACCGTCTCAACCAGAAAGAGTTGCATATAAACTGGACAAAAGATCAAGAGTGCTATTGAAACCTGAAACAAAAGGCTGAAATGGTAAAATGATTTGACTAGAGGAAAATTTGACAGAATTAAGGCCGTGTGGCTAATGCTGAATTTGAAGCAGCAACATACAGGAAAAATGTACTTTTCTGGGAGAAAAAGTGCCAGAAGATTTCCCAAGACATGCGAAGCAGCACAAAGGCCTGTTATCCAACTAAAAGTTGCTGCCCTCTTATTCTCTTCAACAACATCCGCCTGCAAAAGATGGGAAAATGAGACCCCTAATATTCCCTATTCATGATTATCGATCACTGAGGAGTAACTCTTACCGAATAAGCAATAGCAATGCAGAAAATACTCCCTTGACTTAGAATAAAAGATATTATACGAAGCACATAGTAAGCATATACAAATCCTGTAGACTGATTCCAGGCAAGTATAGCTGAAATAAGAATACAGAAAAATCAAATTTGTAAATTCACTTGATGATCTTGACAATATCGTTAATGTACTGCTAATAGCATCGTACAGAGAAAGCATTAATGTCATTCACAATTTTGAAAGGTAATCATGTATAGTTTTTTTTTTTTTTTTTTTTTTTTTTGAGAATAGGTAATCATGTATAGTTGTAATTGAAATTTCCCTTTTTTTTTCTTTTACATTTATTCTTTCAACGTGTATGGTCGAACTATAATTACATTTAACTCTTCTTTGTCTCTCATCTTTCATACATCATGTAGGGTGCTTATCTTACTCTAGATCAGTTTCAGATGAATGACATAGTCAGTAGCTATTCATTCAATCAGAATCAGCAGGAATTCAAAATTTTTCATGTGTTTGTCAGATATACAATCCACCAAAAACAAAAAAGATCACCTTACCCTTCACTAATAAAAAAGTTCTTGGCCAGACTATCTGTCAGATTTGTTTAGCCTGAAGCCAAATTCATGCCTTAGAAATGGTTACTTGGTTTGAAAGCTAAATCATCCATCTTTTAACATGCACATGATCTATGGTTTCCCATCCACTGTCTTCAAAAGCATTTGTGACTTCTTCTTTTTTTTTTAGAGGAAAAGCATTTGTAACTTCAATAGTACTGAATCACATTAAATTTTAAAAAGAATTATAATTGAAAAAAAAAAAAACCATAATAGTGAAACGGCAGGGACAAACACATAATATTAATGCCACACATATTAGGGGTTTAATATCCATATATAATTCTCATAGTTCAGAAGGAAATATATAGCATCATTGTACATGTAACTTCACAGAATCATGAAAGTTGTTCAAATGAAACATACCAAATGGGAAAATGGAAGTGGATATAGTAAGAAGGAGCAGTGGTTTACGCCCATGTTCATCTGCAAGCTGACCTAAAAGTGGAAGCACCACCATCTTGAAAATTCCAACCACCTGCATGCATTTAAAATATATATGTCACAACTTAATTTAAAGACAATTTCCCCAGTTGTCTTTCCCAGTCTTCTTCTACATCTCATGTTAACAAGAAATTGCTTTCTGAATTGCTCAATGCAATCATAAGATTAAAATTAAATTGAGGATCATAAAGTAAAACAAGTATCTTTTGAATTTCAGAAATGTTGAGTTATCAAGTTGTTATTTATTTATTTATTATTATTATTATTTTTAATTTGAAACCACTTCTAGTACGACTTTATTATCTATTTTTGGAAAAATGATTCTTAAAGTGATGGTATAACAGCATGCGTCCTATAAGGTTAAGTTGAGCCGAGAACAGTTTAAAGGACCATAAGTTGGTCATCTCAATTGTCTTGATAAGTTTGCCGCTTGTCTATATATATATATATATATATATATCAAAAGCCAAATTATAAAGACACATACTAATGTCAGACTGAGAGGGAAAGAGGAAAGCTAGAAGGTGAGCTCTAGCAAGTCTAGAATTTATTTCTCCCCTAATGTCTCTGTTAATCTCAGGTCCTCTCTCTGTGATGTCCTTGGCTTCCACTCTACCCCCAACTTCGGTAAATACCTTGGCTTCCCTCTGAAACATGTGGGTTCCTCTTCCCAGGACTATAGCTCTATTATTGAAAGAGTAAATGCTAAGTTGGCTGGCTGGAAAGCAAACTTGTTATCTTTTGCTGGCAGAGTTGTTCTTTCTCAAGCCATCATTTCTGCCATTCCTTCTTATTTTAGCTCTTTTAGCCAAGCTGAGATGGATACTTTTCCATGAAAAAGAGTCCCTTGAACCTTGCTCCGATACATGGTCCGCAATAAAATAAAAAAGGGCAATACTATCTTTTTAAATGCACCAGATGGCAAATTGGGAGTAACTCTTTCAGCTGAAATTATGGTATGACAAGTTGTGTGCTCTTGGTATTGTGAAAAACATCATTGAAGGTCCTCTGACATTGATGAGGAAAAACTCTTAGCTAAAGATGTAATCTCTAATGGGGTTTTGGAACCTCCACTGCATCTCTCCTTTGTTATCTCTTCCTAGAACTTATCAACTCATCAAGGCCATTCCCATCAGGTCTGTCTCTACTACTGATGATTCCATCATTTGGGAATTAATCTTCTCCTTTGGGGACTTTGATCCCAAAAATGCTTATCACTTGCCTCTAGTATTATTGCTGAACTCTGGGCCTTAAAGAGCGGCGTTTCTATCTCTTTTGTTCACCCTCCTGCCTTTAATTGCATGGAAGTACGTATTTAGGCTCTCTCTAGATCCCTTTATTTTATCGAAATTAAAATTTTACTGTAAATAAAAGTAAAGGGTAATTGAAATAGTCACGTAAAATCTATAAATAGTAGTAAAAATAAGCTAAATAGTAATATAAGTTGACCTTTTAATTTGGAGCCAAATGCATTAAGGATCTTTTTGAAATCCGCTTATTTTGCTGAAACTGAAAATTTTTTACTAAAAGTATGGTAAATAAAGGTAAAAATTAGCTAAAATAGTACAGTGAGACTCATGAATAGTATCAAAAAGTACAGTGAGACCCATAAATAATAGCAAAAATAAGCTGAATAGTAAAATAAATTGACAAAAATAATTTTTTGCCACTTAATTACTTTGTAATTTCCTTTTGCTAATATATTATAAAAAAATTAAAGAAAATTAAAAAAATTAAAAAAAGAAAAAAAAGCTTGAAGGTGGGGGACCCTGGTTACTTGTCTTTTTATATTTTGGTACACAACTTGGTCACATTTATTAAGGTACTACCACAACTATAACTTTCTGTCTTGTATTTCATGAGTCACGAGACTCACGACTCTACTAAATTAAAGATGAAGCAAACAACAATAATTACTCCCACTTTTGAGTTTTTTTTTTTTTTTTTTTTACAAAAGATGAATATTCTAAAATAGATTAAAATTCAAGAGGCCAATAACAAACCAAAAAAAAAAAAAAAAATCATATCATGAATATGACATCTCTATGACCGGGGACCCATACCTTTAATTAAAAGATGTGAACATTGCTTACAAGGAACAATTTAGTTACTGCTCTCAAAATCCACTCAGCCTATACATAATTTGCAATTTCATTGCTCAAAATTAAAGATATTTTCAAATCCAAAATCATAAAAGTATTATTTTGCCAACTAACTAATCGAGCATCTAGTCTTATCATATCCTATCCCCCCTCATAAATTTTTTTTTTTTTTGAAGGGCCCCCCCCCCCCCCCCCCCCCCCCCCACTCATAATTTTGGGAGTGTAGGTGATGAGGGGAGAGATATCAATTACGTAACCTATAATTAATGAATGCTACTTACCCTTGTAAATATTTTCTTTAAAAAAAAAAAATTCTCTCTCTGACATCAACATATGTTTTCTCTTTCTACTATTTTGTAAATTTATTCAGCCCCTGAAAGAAATTTTTTGACTCTGCCACCGGCTATAAGATATATAATACTATTATATTATTATTTAATTTACTTTAAGAAACTTCTACTTTCTATATGTTGTGGAAATTGACAAATTGATATTTTTATTTTAGATCAACCTAATCCATTTATAAACGGATAATTGAATTTTTTATATAGAGTACGACATGTGGAATCATTTTGCATGTTTATATCTACGTATCGTACCCATACTTGTATACGCACATGTATCTGTGTCGGTGTCTCTTAGTTGGTAAGAGATTTTACCAACTAAAATGGCTCATCTTTACTCTATATTTTTCAGGAGCTAAAATCAACAGGGTCCAGTCGTCCACCCAAAAACATAAAAAACATAGAAGAAGACAGAATTTGTTACCTACCGTCTGTTTAAAGCCATTAAGATAAATGGCTTGGGTACAGGTTGACTCTCCTGGGCATAGAGCGTTGGTAATAACATCAACAAGAACAGAAACAGTCATTTCTTCAGCGATCCAATGGACACAGAGTGGTAGTAGCAAGTGAAACATCAGCTTCATTCCCTCCATGCCGCCACTGCTACTACTGCTACTGCTAGTACTGTCTTGTCGTTTTGCTAGTAATTTGTTGAACAACATGGTCTAGTTGAAAATTTATTATATGGAAGAAGTTATTTCGATGTGGGACTTGAATTGAGAGAGTGAAGCTGAGACTTGACTGGTTGGTGTGGTGGCAATGTTGGGAAGTATTTATAAGGTGAAAAAACGGGAGATCTTGTGGTGATCCGAGGCTCTGCAGGAGACTGCACATGCTGGTGTGGGTTCTGCTTGTGGCATGGCCTTGTTTGCTTGTGGATGTTTGGTGATTCTGGTATTGGCTTAGCCTCTCTACTTTGCTGACGCGACAACTTGTACAGGTTCTTGTCTAAATTCACTTCTGAAATCATTTTTTATCAATGGGTGTCATTGTTTGTCTATAAACTTTTTTTTTTAATAATGATAAAATAATCTTCATGATTTTTTAATAAAAGGAAGTAGAATCCTAACATTTTACCTGACTATTATTCCACCCTCAAATACTTTTCAATTTTAGAAATATAAATTTCGGTACAATGGATTAAATTTCAGACCATCAGTTTAGAACTTTAGATAGATTTAAGTGTATTATTAACAGGGCCGGCCCAAAGGTTTAGGAGGCTTAAGGTGAAATTTTTAAATTGGGTCTTTATGTTATCACTTAAATAATATTTTACTAACATTTTATATAATAATTTTAAAAAAATCATTCTTTTTAGTTTTTAATATTTTTTTTAGAAAATGCTAAAGTTATAACAAATTTTACTACAAACTGATGTTATAACGAGCGTGATCAATGACATGAGACTTACAAAAATGCTAGAGATATTATAAAATTTATAATATGAGAATTATAAAGATATACTACCCATCACAAAAATTCATTCAAAAATACATTTATTAGTTTGTTGAAGTCCACCTATCATATTCATTGTCACATCAAATTATAAAAATTATGTAGACGATCGTGCACCCTTGACATAGTGGTCACTCCATAAGTATAAGATCTTGTGGAGTTGTAGAGGGCAAAGGTCAAGATTCAAGTCTCTAGGGGGAGCTTCACACACACATATATTTAGATTAGGGTAGAGTAGAATTTTTATCTTATATATAAAAAAAAAAAAAAAAGTTATGTAGTAAAATTTATAGTATTTTTAACATTTTCCTATTTGAATTACTTGTAATTAGTAACACGTCTATTTGTAAGACCTATTTATTTAAATTTGTCTTATCTCTATTTCTAATAGTACTTAATTCTTTGGGCCTTTTTAATAGTGAAAAAAAAAATGTAAACTAAATTTTTTTAATATCTCCAAAAAATATTTATTAAAAAAAAAAAAAATTTTTGCTTCCCAAATTTGGGGCCTTTCTCTAGTAAGGGGCCCCAGACAATGGCCTAATTGGCTTAGGCCTAGGGCCGGCCTTGATTATTAAACAAATTCATTTGATTAGTTGAATTTTACTTGCCAAGCACCTTAGTTGAATTGGCATTTTTCCATGCACAAAGTGTTTGGAAGTCTAAAGAAGAAAGAATTCGACCGGTGAAATTAGCAGCATAATATAATTATTTCTAAAATAAAAAATAAAAAAATTACTTGCGCTATGGCCCTCTGTCCATTTGGCTAATCCTCCTAGAGTAGAGACTACCCCTCGGCTTGCTTGCACGCCAGCCCCCGTTTCACACCTTGTGGCCTTTGGGTTAGCAAATGACATGTTGTCGTATCCTAATGGCCCATTGTATGTTTTGTGTGAGAGAAGCGTGTGTAGGTAGACTCTTTGGTATATATGTCCAAACAAATGGATTGTCCTATTCAGTTTTTAACTTTCATTCCTAGAAGTGACGTAGTTGAAACTTGAAAGAAAAGGAATTGTAGACATCCTATCCTGTTTAGGCATGTACCCGAGGATCTCGGTCTTGATGGTGAAGTCTTCCTAATCACTACTGAACTGATCAACACCGTATATTAAATACAACAACTCAAGCCACAAAGACTCGAGCCCATTTTTCAAACCCAAATCCGTCTCTAAGAGTCTAAGTGAAGTGAGTCACTACTAATTAAAAGTAACAAATTCACATAAACTCTATTTAAAACTTACTTCATGTCAAATCCAT
Source organism: Quercus ilex subsp. ballota (assembly GCA_032727855.1). Taxonomy (NCBI): domain Eukaryota; kingdom Viridiplantae; phylum Streptophyta; class Magnoliopsida; order Fagales; family Fagaceae; genus Quercus; species Quercus ilex. The sequence goes on from CM064911.1 coordinate 44,592,051, forward strand.
GTGAATTGCATATGGTAATTTCACACTAAAACTACTTTAAAACAACATAAAAATTCTAATAGAAAAATACAATTTAATAAGAGTTCTATTATTCTGTGAATTATTTTGTACTAACATTCCACTTGATATTTACATGAAGTCTTTGAATGGGCAAATTTATATAATTTTAAAATTTGAGTTTTTAATTGAAACTTTTTAAAATCTAGGACTATATTTTATTATATTTTAGAGAAAGAGGATTGGATTTGAGTTACATTTAGTGTAACTTTAAGTAATATTATACCATCTAATAACATGTTATTGAATTCATATTTTGAAAATCCTATTGATAGATTACATATTTTATATTTTTTTTAATATGCAAGTAAATTTTAATGCTAATTGGATATTATTTATTATTTGATCAAAAACTCATCTTCTATGTATTATTTTAAATGGCAAAAATATGAATTTAAATAACTGATTGATAACGTAACTATTAATCTTTGATTATCTTAAAATTTTGCAAACATTGAGAATATATGAAAATAATATAATTTAACAATGCATTTGTCAAAATTTGGATCCAATTAAAAAATATTAGGTGGTGTAACATTATTTAAAGTTACACCAAATATAATCCCCTCCACCCCAGGTTCTGCGTGCTGGATGTCAAATATGGAATGTCTAGCTGCTGTAACAGTCAAAGATTTATGTTGCATATAAACAACTCCTGTTGTATTTGAGTCATGTACACGTTCCTGTTTGTTATCTTTTAGGCTAGTATTCAGCAGTGCTGCTTGTTCAGTTATATTGTTTGAAATAAAGTTTGTATATTCCTTTACACAAGCAGATGTTGAAGAGAAGAGAACAACTTTTTGAGGTAAAATGCATGGTCAAAATTTATATGTATCAATATAATTACATTCTTACTCTACCAAGGGGATGCGTATATACATCACCACCTATAAAAGCTATTACAAAATGATTGGGAAATACAACAATGAACTATAACACTTGGAGGTGAAGCTTCAATGTTATCCTCTGCAGCTTAAGGGTGCGTAAAGTTTAAGAGAACTTTCTGAGTGATAAACACATTGGAAGCTTGTTTGCACTAATACAATTACATTGCTCTATGCAAGGGACCCCAAATATTTACATCAGCTAGCATAGAAAAAATATTTTAAATTACTCGGGACAAACAATCAACTCTCACTTAGCAATGGTGCTTCAATGTCATCCTCAGAATCACTACTTGAAGTTGAAGGTACCCCAAGTTTAAGCAGGCAAGCATAACATAATGAAATCATCTGAGGAAAATAAGATGCAGAGTTAGTTAAGAGAGAGAGAGAGAAGAGGGTGTATATGCTTACCATGCATACAGATGCACATACAATACTGAAACCTTTGCAGTTGAAAGGAGCACAGCTAGATAAGAACCATGCTAAGATAACAATTTATCTTGTTAGCAATACATATGAATTGATTCTAACACTTAACTAAAAAAAAATGATGAGCTAATCCACTCACAAGTCAATGGACTCATTACGAGCGGTGATAACAAACTTGCTATTAATTCCACACCAGCCACAAATCCCCGTGCTTTTCCCTACACAAACAATCGAGCATACATGTCAATGGAATGACCACGGTCATGTGCTTTGTACTGTATTTAGCTCAAGAACTAATTCAACACAGAACAAGCTATTTTGATAGGGGAGAACCCTATGTCTTCATTTATTTCTTTTTTGCATACTCCTAAAATTCTCCATCAGTTAAGTGATGGAGCAATTTCAAGTGTAAAAGTAGCAATTTTTGTGGCATAAAGCATTTGATAACTGTAGATAACTGAACAAAAGATAAAAATCATTGGACCAATTTTCGTAGAAAGCCACCACTTAAAACTCAAAGCTCACTACTGGACACATGCTGACTTGATTCATACTGAACGCATGTTGATGAACCTGCCTCATTTTTTTTAATTGAGTTCAAAGTTCAATCTACAGAAGTAGAAAACATCTAGTTCTAGATGAGTAGTGTAACTTATGAGATGATAGCATTAGCTTTACTCAAACAACTTTATCAAATTCAGCAGCCTCTCCCTATGTATGATAATACCAAAAATACAGAAACCAAGTCTTTCCTTGTATTGACAGTAAGAGTAGAAGATGATTTTTTTTTTTTTTTTAAAGGTTTCTAGAAAGAATATTAAGAACTATGGAATGTAGAACTATAGGTAATGAGATCACATGTATTTTCCAAACCTGATTTTTTGAGCTCGATGCTCTTGAAATAATTGCATAAGTCTACATATAATTTGACAGGCAAAATTGAAACACCATTAGAATTAAAAGGTGAACTGAATAACCACATTGAATATTATTTTATGAAAGAATTTATGATTCCAATACTTACAGTAGGTGTTACAAGGACAACTACAACTTTAAATGTGGTACTCATGAATGGTACCTGCATTGTGGCAATGTTGCATTGTTACTGACAGATAAATGTATCCACAGTTGAAAGATATTATACAAAGCACATAGTAAGAATACACAAAAAAATTAAATTTGTAAATTCACTTGATGATCTTGACTAAATCATTAATGCATGTATTGCTAATAGCATCGTACAGAGAAAGCATTAATGTCATTCACAATTTTGAAAGGTAATCATGTACAGTTGTAATTGAAATTTCCCTTCTTTTTTTATTTTATTTTTTTATATTTGTTCTTTCAACGTGTATGGTCAAACTATAATTACATTTAACTCTTCTTTGTCTCTCATCTTTCATACATCACGTAGGGTGCTTATCTTACTCTAGATCAGTTTCAGATGAATGACGTAGTCAGTAGCCATTCATTCAATCAGAATCATCAGGAATTCAAAAATTTTCATGTGTTTGTCAGACATATAATCCACCAAAAACAAAAAAGATCACCTTACCCTTCAATAATAAAAAAGTTCTTGGCCAGACTTTCTGTCAGATTTTTTGTTTAGCTTGAAGCCAAATTCATGCCTTAGAAATGGTTTCTTGGTTTATATGCTAAATCATCAATCTATTGACATGCACATGATCTATGGTTTCCCATCCACTGTCTTCAAAAGCATTTGTGACTTCTTTTTTTTTTTAGAGGAAAAGCATTTGTAACTTCAATAGTACTGAATCACATTAAATTTTAAAAGGAATTATAATTGAAAAAAAAAAAACCATAATAGTGAAACAGCAGGGACGAACACATAATATTAATGCCACACATATTAGGGGTTTCATATCCATATATAATTCTCATAGTTCAGAAGGAAATATATAGCAGCATTGTACATGTAACTTCACAGAATCATGAAAGTTGTTCAAACGAAACATACCAAATGGGAAAATAGAAGTGGATATGGTAAGAAGGAGCAGTGGTTTACGCCCATGTTCATCTGCAAGCTGACCTAAAAGTGGAAGCACCACCATCTTGAAAATTCCAACCACCTGCATGCATTTAAAATATATATGTCAAAACTTAATTTAAAGACAATTTCCCCGGTTGTCTTTCCCAGTCTTCTTCTGCATCTCATGTTAACAAGAAATTGCTTTCTGAATCACTCAATGCAATCATATGATTAAAATTAAATTGAGGAGCATAAAGCAAAACAAGTATCTTTTGAACAATGTTAGATACACAATATTTTTCACAAAATTTCAGAATTGTTGATTTATCAAGTTGTTATTAATTTGAAACCACTAATAATACGACTTTATTATCTATTTTTGGAAAAATGACTCTTAAAGTGATGGTATAACAGCATGCGTCCTATAAGGTTAAGTTGAGCCGAGAACAGTTTAAAGGACCATAAGTTGGCCATCTCAAGTGTCTTGATAAGTTTGCCGCTTGTCTATATATCAAAAGCCAAATTATAAAGACACATACTAATGTCAGACTGAGAGGGAAAGAGGAAAGCTAGAAGGTGAGCTCTTGCAAGTCTAGAGTTTATTTCTCCCCTAATGTCTCTGTTAATCTCAGATCCTCTCTCTGTGATGTCCTTGGCTTCCACTCTACCCCCAACTTAGGTAAATATCTTGGCTTCCCTCTGAAACATGTGGGTTCCTCTTCCAGGACTATAGCTCTATTATTGAAAGAGTTCATGCTGAGTTGGCTGGCTGCAAAGCAAACTTGTTATCTTTTGCTGGCAGAGTTGTTCTTTCTCAAGCCACCATTTCTGCCATTCCTTCTTATATTAGCTCTTTTAGCCAAGCTGAGATGGAGACTTTTCCATGAAAAAGAGTCCCTTGAACCTTGCTCTGATACATGGTCCGCAATAAAATAAAAAAAGGGCAATACCATCTTTTCTAAATGCACCAGATGGCAAATTGGGAGTAACTCTTTCAGCTGAAATTATGGTATGACCAATTGTGTCCTCTTAGTATTGTGAAAAACGTCATTGAAGGTCCTCTGACATTGATGAGGAAAAACTCTTAGTTAAATATGTAATCTCTAATGGGGTTTTGGAACCTCCACTGCATCTCTCCTTTGTTATCTCTTCCTAGAACTTATCAACTCATCAAGGCCATGCCCATCAGGTCTGTCTCTATTACTGATGATTCCATCATTTGGGAATCTTCTCCTTATGGGGGCTTTGATCCCAAAAATGCTTATCACTTGCCTCTTGTATTATTGCTGAACTCTTGGCCTTAAAGAGATGGCGTTTTTATCTCTTTTGTTCACCCTCCAGCCTTTAATTGCATGCGAACTATCTATTTAGACTCTATTTGGTGCCCGTTTATTTTATTAAAATTGAAATTTTTTTACTTAAAGTATTATAAATAAAGATAGAAGTTAGTTAAAATAGTACAGTAAGATGTATAAATAGTAGTAAAAATAAACTAAATAGTAATATAAGTTGGCTTTTTTAATTTAGAGCCAAATGCACTAAGGGTCTTTTTAAGATTTGTTTATTTTGATAAAATTGAAATTTTTTTACTGAAAGTACTGTAGATAAAGGTAAAAGTTAACTGAAATAGTATAGTGAGACTCATGAATAATACCAAAAGGTATAATAAGACCTATGAATAATAATAAAAATAAACTAAATAGTAAACTAAATTGACAAAAATAATTTTTGCCACTTAATTACTTTGTAATTTCCTTTTGCTAATATATTATAAATAAATAAATAAAAGTAGAAAGCAGCTTGAAAGTGGGGACCCTGGTTACTTGTTTTTTTTTTTTTTTTTTTTTGATAGAGTGGTTACTTGTTTTTTTTTTAATATTTTGGTACACAACTTGGTCACATTTATTAAGGTACTACAGCAACTATAACTTTCTGTCTTGTACTTCATGAGGCACGAGACTCACGACTCTACTAAATTAAAGATGAAGCAAACAACAATAATTACTCCCACTTTTGAGATTTTAATTTTTTTTTAATTTTTACAAAAGATGAATATTCTAAAATACATTAAAATTCAAGAGGCCAATAACTAAAATGGCTCATCTTTACTCTATATTTTTCAGGAGCTAAATTCAACAAGTCCAGTCGTCCACCCAAAAACATAAAAAACAAAGTAAAAGACAGAATTTGTTACCTACGGTCTGTTTAAAGCCATTAAGATAAATAGCTTGAGTACAGGTTGACTCTCCAGGACATAGAGCGTTGGTAATAACATCAACAAGAACAGAAACAGTCATTTCTTCAGCGATCCAATGGACACAGAGTGGTAGTAGCAAGTGAAACATGAACATCAGCTTCATTCCCTCCAGCTCCATGCCGCCACTACTACTACTACTGCTGCTGCTGCCACTGTCTTGACGTTTTGCTAGTAATTTGTTGAACAACATGGTCTAGTTGAAAATTTATTATGTGGAAGAAGTTATTTCGATGTGGGACTTGAATTGAGAGAGCAGTGGCGACTCCAGAAATTTTTTTCAGGGTGTTCCTAATTTTTTTTTTAGTTGAAAGATCCGAAGCCATCATCAACGAGATGAAAATGAATCTTGCACAAGAGATGAATATTGGATACGTGGTTTTCTTATCAAATATTTGTCCATAATTCTAGCAAAAAAATAAATAATAATTTCATTTGAAATATTAATAAAATTATTAATTATTGTTGTTTAGTTGTTTCATTAATTTGTTTGTCTTTTATAAACTATAATTTGTTATATTATTATATCATTAATTATAAAATTATTAATTATTATTTAACCTAACATAATTTAATTTATTTATCTTTTATAATATATTAGTTAATTAAATTATTATTTATTAGTTATTCCCTTAATTAATTATTAATTAATTAAATTATTATTTATTAGTTGTGCTAGCACATTGTTTACTTTCCCCAATTCGAATACTTCACCCGGCCCATGTGCCATGTGCCCATTCACCTCCACCCCACTCAACAGACAGACAATGAGACAAGCCCCTCCCAATAACCCAATTACAAGAGACAGCTGCCAATCAAAAAATTTCGCAATCAAAAATCACAATAAAACAATTAATTATATTTCACCAACACTAACACCAACAGATAAAGCCAAAAAGAAAAAGTAAAAAAAAGGGCCAAAATGTAATAAAATTAAAGCTAAGCTGAGCAAAGAATAGATAAAGTATTAAATTTAACTTTCATTTCATTTCGCATTTCACTTCCGTTTTCATTTTTCAGATAGAGAGAGAGAGAGTCAGAGAGAACAAGAGAGAGAAGTTATGAAATACCTTGAGGTTCTTGAGCTTAAGGTTGAGGGAGCACCGACGCAAGTCGAGCGACGGAGCGAGTGACGAGCGACGAGCGACGAGCGACGGAGGTCACGGAGCGAGCGACGAGCGACGGAGGTCACGGAGCGAGCGACGAGCGATGCGACCGATCGGCGATCTCCGATCCGATCCAGTGACCGATCTCCGATGACCGAATCCTGATGCGATGTGCTCTGGACTGGAGCTCGAGTTGTGTTGGTCGACCGATCGCGGCGATGTCTGTTGGCTTGGAGCGTTGGCTGCATTGCTCTGTTGACGTTTTTGTGTTTAGGTTTGCTTTATGATTTCTGATTTAGTGAATTTGTGTTTAGGTTTGCTTTAGTGATTGCAGCGTATATTGGGTTTTGGTTTTTTTTTTTTTTTTTTTTTTTTTTAATTTTAGAATCCATGGGTTTGCTTTACCTGTTTGCATCTGTTGGGTTTTTTTTTTTTTTTTAGATTGGGTTTGCTTTACATTTAGGATTGATGTTGGGCTTTTTTTTGGGCTCTGTTACAATTTTTTTTCAGATTTTAGTACAAAATTTTTTTTGGGCTTTTTTTTTTTCGCTTGAAAGTGGGATAAATAATTTTTTTCTTTTTTGAGAGTGTTCCTCATTTTTCTTTGAGGGTGTTCCTCATTTTTTTTTAAAGGGTAAATAAATAAAAAAAATATAATTATTATATATATAAAAAAAAAATTTCAAGTCAGGGTGTTCCTGGGAACACCCTAACTCCAACGTGGCGTCGCCACTGTGAGAGAGTGAAGCTGAGATTTGACTGGTTGGTGTGGTGGCAATAATGTTGGGAAGTATTTATAAGATGAAAAAACGGGAGATCTTGTGGTGATCCGAGGCTCTGCAGGAGACTGCGCATGCTGGTGTGGGTTCTGCTTGTGGCATTGCCTTGTTTGCTTGTGGATGTTTAGTGATTCTGATCTTGGCTTAGCCAAGCTGTCTGAAGTCAACAGTTTTATTTATTTTTGATAAACTTTAGTCAACAGTCTTATTGATGAAAAATAACCGTTCAATTTTATTGGTCGGTGACTTCCATATGGGTGAGTGAATCACTGTACCTTTACCTATACAGTAATATGGTACTATGTGAGGGTTTTGATAGCACTAAAATGTGCGTTGCGTTTTGTGTATTGCGGTTTTTTTTTATTCCGTGCGTTTTCAGTTTTTTAGAGACAAATTTTAAACAGTAAATATACAGTTTATTAACTGTTTATATCTATACTACTATTTATACTACTATTTAAGGAACTGTACCTGTTTGGACCAGATTTTTTTTGGTTCCAAAATACCCTCAAAACCTATGTTTAAGTAGGGGCAAAATTTGATAAAAATGCTTCTTTAACTTCCACGTAAAACACTATCTACAAAATAGGAACACACTCCCAATACACTCACGTTAATTTTCAAACTCAAATTGCTTCTTCTTCAGTTCTCTAATTCTCTCAATTCTGTGTTATTCTTCTTTTCACGGTTATCATCATTGTTAAGCAACTCCTCTCACTCACCTCTTTGCTTCAGATTTCACTACAAACAACAATAACAACAACAGATAGATTTGAGGTAAGCTCTTTTTGACTTCAATTTCTCTCTCTCTATTTGGCCATGTTTTGCTTATTGTTTTCCTTAATCTCATCTCACAAGAGATTTTTTTTTTTTTTTTTGTGTTAATTAATCTCATCTCACGAGGGATGAGATGAGACTATACTACTATTTAAGGGGCTGCACCTGTTTGGACCGGATTTTTTTTTTTGTTCCAAAATACCCTCAAAGCCTATGTTTAAGTAGGGACAAAACTTGGTAAAAATGCTTCTTTAACTTCCACGTAAAACACTATCTACAAAATAGGAACACACTCCCAGTACACTCACGTTAGTTTTCAAACTCAAATTGCTTCTTCTTCAGTTTTCTAATTCTCCCAATTCTGTGTTATTCTTCTTTTCACCGTTATCATCATTGTTAAGCAACTCCTCTCACTCACCTCTTTGCTTCAGATTTCACTACAAACAACAACAACAACAACAGATAGATTTGAGGTAAGCTCTTTTTTACTTCAATTTCTCTCTCTATTTGGCCATATTTTGCTTATTGTTTTCCTTAATCTCATCTCACGAGAGATCTTTTTTTTTTTTTTTTTTTTTTTTTGTGTTAATTAATCTCATCTCACGAGGGATGAGATGAGATTAATAGTAGTGCTGTAATTGGAATACGTTTGTGTTTTTCCTTTTTGATTTTACAGTTTTTTTTTTCTTTAGTCTTATATCTTTTCTTTTTGTAGTCTTTTACTTTTTTGAGGGATTTCTTTCTTGAGTTTTTTTTTTTTTTTGATGGAAAAGTTATGTGAATGTTTTGTCCATATCTTCTTCACTTCTTCATATATTCTTAACTTTAATTTTGTTAACTTTGAGTATATAAAGTGAGTGGACGTGTGATGAATTGAAATTTGCCCAGGATATGTGCAATTTCATTGGTCTTTTTGATTTTACAGTTCTTTTTTTTTAGTCTTATATCTTTTCTTTTTGTAGTCTTTTACTTTTTTGAGGGATTTCTTTCTTCAGTTTTTTTTTTTTTTTTTTTTTTTTTTTTTGGGAATTTGCAAAAAACATAGGAAACCAACGTTGATGGGTTTTTTTTTTTTTGCTCGAAGTACATAAAGTGAGTGGATGTGTGATGAATTGAAATTTGCCCTGGATATGTGCAATTTCATTGGTCTTTTTGATTTTACAGTTTTTTTTTCGTTAGTCTTATATCTTTTCTTTTTGTAGTCTTTTACTTTTTTGAGGGATTTCTTTCTTCATTTTTTTTTTTTTTTTGGATGGAAAAGTTAAGTGAATGTTTTGTTGAGCACTTCTTCACTTCTTCATATATTCTTAACTTTAATTTTGTTAACTTAAAGTACATAAAGTGAGTGGACGTGTGATGAATTGATGATAAATTAATTGGTGATTTTAGCACAGTTTTTCTCCCAAAAGGTTATGAAAACTTAAAGAATTATGAGATTATTTTTCTCTTTGTAGCAAGTAATATATTGTGTCTTAATACAAGTTGCAGCAAGTAATATATTAAGTCTTGGGTTATCGTTTAGCAAAAAAAAATGTTGGGTAATCAGATTATGTGTTAATTTTCTTTTCCATGTGTTGGTTTACCAATGAGAAATTAAATTTATGTGGTAGATTTCAGGAATAGGATAATTATTGCTTAATTTGTAAAAAATGATTGTTTTATCTCCAACAAAAACTTATTATTTTATCATGATTTAGATTCTAAAAGGAAAAAAAAAAAATTTAACTCCCACATAAAATAGTGCCTACAAAATAGGAATGCACTTTGTTATCATTATCCTTTCCATATCATTATCTTATCTTATCTTACATTATCTTTTTTTTTTTTCTTTTATTTGGTCAGTTTGATGGATGTTAAGTATTTTCTTTTAATTAATGACTATTTTTTAAAGAATAGGTATGATATATATTGATTTGTCTTTTTTTTTTTTTTTTTTTGGGTGGTTATCGGGATTCACTAATTATTTTAGTGTATGTGTTCTAAGTGGTGCCCTCTCTTCCTCTTATTATTTTTGTTTGCTGTTTTTCTTACATTTAAGACTTACTCTCTATTTTTTTTTGTATTTTTTTTTAGGGTGACATATCAACAATTTGGTTAGATTGCATAGCAGACACATTGGATGAATTCGGGTGAACAAAGTGGTAGTCATTCTATCAAGTAGTTGTTAAAAAAACATTTTTTGTAAATATCCTACGTTATGAAATTTAATATTGTCCTTTTTTGTGTCTTTCATTGCACATTTGATGATTTTGTAAGCAATTGTTATATACGCAAATTTGCTAAAGCAAGAATAATACTGGAGAACTTATCATTAAAGATAAAATCTTAAAATTGTGGTGAAAATTGTTTCTAAATAATAGACTAGCTTTTAGGGGTAAAAACCTACACCCTTAAATATATCTTATATTCGATAGTTTAAAATGTTACTTCATTTTAAATTTCAAAACTTTAAAAATTGGTAAAATTTAATCTGATCCAAAATAACTTACCAAAAGACAAAAAGACTCCAAACAACCATGCCTTCTAAATTTGCATCAAGTATTACGTGTCCTCAATTTATAAATTTGCATCAACAAATTTTTTCTTTTTTTTTTAGGGTGGTTAGTCCTTTAACGTTGGTTTCCATTTTTTTTTTGCAAGTTCAAGCAAAAAAAAAAAAAAAAAAAAAATCCATCAACGTTGGTTTCCTATGTTTTTTGCAACTTCAAGCCAAAAAAAAAAAAAAAAAATCCCTCTGTTTTAGGTATTTTAATAATATGTCAGTACTGTTTTACGTTTAATTTTTTTTAAAAAAAAATTGTTTTAAGTATTTTTATTCCTAAAATTTTGCCTATTATTTGGATACTAAAGCAAGAATGATACTGGAGAACTTATCTTTAAAGATAAAATTTTAAAATTGTGCTGAAAATTGCTTCTAAATAAATAATAGACTACTTTTTAGGGGGAAAAACTTACACCCTTAAATATATCTTATATTTGATAGTTTAAAATGTTATTTCATTTAAAATTTTAAAATTTTAAAAATTGGTAAAATATCCAAAATAACTTACCAAAAAACAGAAAGACTCCAAACAAACCATGCCTTTTGAATTTGCATCAAGTGTTACATGTTCTCAGTTAATAAATTTGCATCAACAATTTTTTTTTTTTTTTTTTTAGGGTGGTGAGTCCTTCAACGTTGGTTTCCTATTCTTTTACAACTTCAAGCAAAAAATAAAAATAAATAAAAAATAAAAAATAATCCCGACGTTTTAGATATTTTAATAATATGCCAGCACTGGTTTACATTTAATTTTTTTTTTTAAAAATGTTTTTAGTATTTTTATTCCTAACATTTTGCCTATTATTTAGATATTACTTAGAAATAATTTTTTCCATGATTTTATACTTATGTTCAGAGGCTCTTCTATTTTTTGGGTAAGGGTTAAATTAAAACATTTATTATAATTTGAGATTTCTATATTTTCCAATCACAAAAAAAAAACCTAGGGGTGTGATGAAAAATTATTTTACCACACATAATACTCATCACACCCCTGAGTTTTGTTGTGATTGCAAAATGTAGTAATCTCAAATTATAATAAATGTTCTAATTTAATCCTTACCCAAAAAATAGAAGAGCCTCTGAGCACGCGCGTGAGCGCGTGCTCAGAGGCTAGACACACGCGTGCTTAGAGGCTAGTATTGTTTATGCATTTAAAAATATTAAAAATAGGTCTTATAATATTATTTTTACGTTTAAAAATTATTTTGTTAAAATATTTTTAACAACAATAAATAGTCACCAAACGGGCGCATATATGCAGTTCCGCAGCGTTTTACTACCGCTATTTCTCACAAATCTAAAGAACTCTTCGCGAAAACTAGGGTTTTGAGGTTCTGATCCCTCTGATTTCCAGCCATGGAAAGAGGCAACGCCCAAAAGTCGGAGAAGGCAAAGGCTGCTGGCAAGGGTAAATCTTCATCCTCTCTTCCTCACTTTCTCTCAAATTTCTGTTTGTGGTCTGAGACTATGACTCGGAAAATCAAAGAAAATTAGACTTCTTTTATGTCTGAATTCTCATCTTTTGAAACATGGACCTTAAGTTTTCAGATCATAAACGAACCACACGCTTTTAATTGAGGTGGGTTTTTTCGGGGTGATCGAGATAATATCAAAAATTAGATAATCCGCAGCCAAACGGAGCTTTTACCCAAAAAAAAAAAAAAAAAAACCTATTTGTGGTCTTTAAAAATTACATGTCAAGGATCTTGTTGTGCTTAACTTGGATTATCTTACTGATTTTCTCAGGAAGCCAGCTAGAATCAAACAAGAACGCGATGCCATTCCAGGTATTCTCGAATTTGTGATACATTTGATATATCAAAATTTTGGTTGGTAACTGTGTTGAGTTTGCTTTATTGTGTGCAAGTGTAACTGTGGAAATTGAGATTTGTTGAAGTATTATTTTGAGAGAAGGGAATATGATTAGGAATAGGGTATCAGGGAATTTAAGATCGGTGTCTGTCAATATAGTTAGCTAATTTAGAACCCCATATAGTAGATGAGGGCATACATGATCCATTCCCGGATGGATGGCTGACGCTCAGGTTGCTAATATGTATATGCTTGAATGAGAGGTTAACTCAAAGTTTTTTCGTTTATCTTTGGCTAAGTCCGAATAACAAACTGTCATGGATATGGTAGCTTGAATTTTAGGACAAGATGGCCCAAGTTCCTTCGACGGAGGAGGAATTTCACTCTACTGCTATTGATATTGCAGTATCATTCAAACCATTTATAAATAGAAAATTATTTGTTTTTTATGACCAATAAATAAGTATTAGCAGGATGCTAGGTTGTTTGCTTGAAAATTGAAGACTCATCTGGAAATATGTAGTCAAAGCCAGAATCTTCTCTGATTAAATCCATACTATATTTGGAATGAGTGTTTCCTCAACTCAGAAGGCAGTTTTACTTTATGTAGGAATTAGGTCAATGCATTATTCGGTTTACATTTTAAATATCCAAACGTTCTTTGTATCCAAACTCCAATGTTGGTCTCTGACATCTAGGGACTCTTCCTGGTTGCGTGTGTTACTCATGCTGATTTTGTTAAGCTAATGATTATTATGTAAGTGTTTAGGGTAGGGTATGTATTTCCTAAGAAACTGGGGGTCTCAAACCAATCAATTTAATTTTAGATCAAGATTTGTATCTTGGCTCATTTGAGTTAAGTTCTGCTTATTGTACTATTTTTTAATTGTTTGTTAGTTATAATATATTTTGGTGAATCTTGAATGCAGTGCACGGTGTGCTTGCGGACATTTATATCAGAGAAGAAGTGCAGGGAACATAAAGCAAAGCACACCTCCGAATTACCTGATGGTACTGCTTGCTTCCCCCATCTCAAAAATTGAATAAATTGATCAGAGAGAACATCCTAGAGACATGTCAAGAAAATTATCATCTCATATTAAAGCTTTCTACTTTAATTCCAATGAGTCCTAACAATCATGGTTGCTTTCTGCGCATTGTATAATTTGTGTGCTTGAGAGGGTGAGAGTGGTTGATACTTGTTTCCTTTTGTTAAAGCAAAACACAATGTTTTATTATATTATGAAGTATCAATGTCATTGGTCATGAAAGCTTGTTTAGTTATAATGCCCTCGATTATGAATATAAATGCCCTTGCTTATGTTGAAAGAGTTGTCTTACTTGGCCCATTGATCAAGTGCTTGCACTGGATCCAGATATTTTTCAATTGTGAATCTAACTTTGGAAGGTCTAGAGGAGTAAAGGGGGTGATGTTATCGTAATGGCACATTTCCTGCCATTTCGATGGCTGCAGTAATACATTAAGTAGTTTTCTCATGGGTCATTGCTTCCCTTTGGATACAGCTTGAAACAACTGGGTATTCAGTTTTCTTTTCTCTAGTGTCTATCATGATCATGAAGAAGTTATTTAGATGTGGGACTTGAATTGAGAGAGTGAAGCTGAGATTTGACTGGTTGGTGTGGTGGCAATAATGTTGGGAAGTATTTATAAGATGAAAAAACGGGAGATCTTGTGGTGATCCGAGGCTCTGCAGGAGACTGCGCATGCTGGTGTGGGTTCTGCTTGTGGCATTGCCTTGTTTGCTTGTGGCATTGCCTTATTTTTGATAAAAACTTTAGTCAACAGTTTTATTAATGAAAAATAACCGTTCAATTTTATTGGTCGGTGACTTTCATATGGGTGAGTGAATCACTGTCCCTTTACCTATATTGTAATATAGTACTATATATACAGTTCTGCAGTGTATTACTACCACTATTTCTCACAAATCTAAAGAACTCTTCTCGAAAACTAGGGTTTTGAGGATCTGATCCCTCTGATTTCCAGCCATGGAAGGAGGCAACGCCCAAAAGTCGGAGAAGGCAAAGGCTGCTGGCAAGGGTAAATCTTCATCCTCTCTTCCTCACTTTTTCTCAAATTTCTGTTTGTGGTCTGAGACTATGACTCGGAAAATCAAAGAAAATTAGACTTCTTTTATGTCTGAATTCTCATCTTTTGAAACATGGACCTTAAGTTTTCAGATCATAAACAAACCACACGGTTTTAATTGAGGTGGGTTTTTTCTGGGTGATTGAGATAATATAAAAAATTAGATAATCCGCAGCCAAACGGAGCTTTTACCCACAAAAAAAAAAAAAAAAAAAAAAAAAAAAAAAACCTATTTGGGGTCTTTAAAAATTACATGTCAAGGATCTTGTTGTGCTTAACTTGGATTATCTTACTGATTTTCTCAGGAAGCCAGCTAGAATCAAACAAGAACGCGATGCCATTCCAGGTATTCTCGAATTTGTGATACATTTGATATATCAAAATTTTGGTTGGTAACTGTGTTGAGTTTGCGTTATTGTGTGCAAGTGTGACTATGGAAATTGAGATTTGTTGAAGTATTATTTTGAGAGAAGGGAATATGATTAGGAATAGGGTATCAGGGAATTTAAGATCGGTGTCTGTCAATATAGTTAGCTAATTTAGAACCCCATATAGTAGATGAGGGCATACATGATCCATTCCCGGATGGATGGCTGACGCTCAGGTTGCTAATATGTATATGCTTGAATGAGAGGTTAACTCAAAGTTTTTTCGTTTATCTTTGGCTAAGTCCGAATAACAAACTGTCATGGATATGGTAGCTTGAATTTTAGGACAAGATGGCCCAAGTTCCTTCGACGGAGGAGGAATTTCACTCTACTGCTATTGATATTGCAGTATCATTCAAACCATTTATAAATAGAAAATTATTTGTTTTTTATGACCAATAAATAAGTATTAGCAGGATGCTAGGTTGTTTGCTTGAAAATTGAAGACTCATCTGGAAATATGTAGTCAAAGCCAGAATCTTCTCTGATTAAATCCATACTATATTTGGAATGAGTGTTTCCTCAACTCAGAAGGCAGTTTTACTTTATGTAGGAATTAGGTCAATGCATTATTCGGTTTACATTTTAAATATCCAAACGTTCTTTGTATCCAAACTCCAATGTTGGTCTCTGACATCTAGGGACTCTTCCTGGTTGCGTGTGTTACTCATGCTGATTTTGTTAAGCTAATGATTATTATGTAAGTGTTTAGGGTAGGGTATGTATTTCCTAAGAAACTGGGGGTCTCAAACCAATCAATTTAATTTTAGATCAAGATTTGTATCTTGGCTCATTTGAGTTAAGTTCTGCTTATTGTACTATTTTTTAATTGTTTGTTAGTTATAATATATTTTGGTGAATCTTGAATGCAGTGCACGGTGTGCTTGCGGACATTTATATCAGAGAAGAAGTGCAGGGAACATAAAGCAAAGCACACCTCCGAATTACCTGATGGTACTGCTTGCTTCCCCCATCTCAAAAATTGAATAAATTGATCAGAGAGAACATCCTAGAGACATGTCAAGAAAATTATCATCTCATATTAAAGCTTTCTACTTTAATTCCAATGAGTCCTAACAATCATGGTTGCTTTCTGCGCATTGTATAATTTGTGTGCTTGAGAGGGTGAGAGTGGTTGATACTTGTTTCCTTTTGTTAAAGCAAAACACAATGTTTTATTATATTATGAAGTATCAATGTCATTGGTCATGAAAGCTTGTTTAGTTATAATGCCCTCGATTATGAATATAAATGCCCTTGCTTATGTTGAAAGAGTTGTCTTACTTGGCCCATTGATCAAGTGCTTGCACTGGATCCAGATATTTTCCAATTGTGAATCTGAATTTGGAAGGTCTAGAGGAGTAAAGCGGGTGATGTTATTGTAATGGCACATTTCCTGCCATTTCGATGGCTGCAGTAATACATTAAGTAGTTTTCTCATGGGTCATTGCTTCCCTTTGGATACAGCTTGAAACAATTGGGTATTCAGTTTTCTTTTCTCTAGTGTCTATCATGATCATGGATGATTGATTTCCTCCAGTCATCACTATAAGAAAATTGAAACCATTGCTTTCTAGTGTTCAATTGCGATTCAAATTGTAACGGTTGTCAGGATATGACCTCAATTCACCAAATCTTAGGCTATGTTCGGCTCAATTTTCGTATCTCAACTCTCAAATCTCATCCCTATAACTCATTATCCAATTCTCATATTTGTAACTCAATTTTCTCATAACTCTACTTGCAATGTGTTTGGATGGAAATTCTCGGTGGGTTTTTTAAATAAAAAACTCAACTTTAAGCCAAGTTGTGAGACCCACGGAAATTAGCACTTTGCAAAATGCACAGAACAGCTAAATTGAGTACCTGCGTAGACATTCTCTCTCCACTTCACAATCTATTCGCATATCTTTATATATTTTTGCAAAACCTACTATTTTCTTTTTCTCCGCCTCTCTCTCTGCCTCTCTTTCTTCGCCCCTCTCTTTTCTTCCTCTCACTTTACCTTTATCTCCTCCTCCATTTTCCTTTTGTCTTTGTGTTTGAAATCGAGAGTACAAACCCTCGAAAAGCTCGAGCCCAAGTTCGAATACAACCCAGGATCTAGAACATGTATCTCTCTCTCTCTCTCCCCTTGTTTTTCTCCAAGCTGTTGTCTGGCTAATGATGGATGAAGTTTCTGTATATCATACTTGGGTTTTGTAATTATGGGTCAGGTGATTTTTATTCCCTCATTGGTCAGAATTGTAGATGAGGACCCATGGCTTCTTGCAACCAAAGGAGATGGGATACCACTACAAACTTCATAACACACACGGACACCCAAGAGTAGAGACTGAAGCTACAAATTTTGCAAGAGCTTTCAGAGATGTTGAACTTACTTTTTCGAAATCACAGCAAAATGAAAACCAAAACAAATGTTAAGGGAAAGTGAAAGTAAAGGAAAAGTAAGAGAAAAACAAAAGGTTGGCACATGCACAGTGAAAGAGTCGTTGGTCATCAATTAGTGCTTTACACTTGATGGTGATAATACATATGGGTGGGACCCATTTATTTGAGCAAAATTACAAAATTGCCATAATAATTCTATTTTCATAATTCAGAAACAACAAAAAGATGTTCTCAATTTCCACTTTTCACAACCCTAACTCAATTTTTTGAGTTATGAGTTATGAAAATTGAGAATGAAAATCAAGCCAAACAAATGGAATGAATGTGGGCCTCACAAAAAGTGAGTTTTGCTTTATAGAAATTGAGTGGAGAGCGATGAAAATCACTCTAAATTGACTCCTACTACACCGCCTCCAAGAAGCTAAACTAGAACTAGTTGTGAATACCCACCCAGCATGCCTATGTATGTTACTTGTTAAGCATTTCGTCGTGGAAGATACAAGGTCGCCCATAAGGCCATAACCTTCTCTCTTGGATACTTTTTTTTTTTTTTTTTGATACCAAACAAAGGAAGAGTTCATACATGGTTATATAGAGTAGGATTGTACCACCTGTGATACAAAGGTCTATTAATTGCCTGTTTAGCAAAACATCACACAGCCTTAACTACTACATGAGGAACAACTAAAGTATTGCAAAATAAACCATGCTGAGAAAGAAAGTTCAGATCAGCTATCCTACTGCTATCCAGCCAATCTGCGCTTTTCTTCAATTTGAAAACTTGATGGAGATTAACCCTATCGGTTAAGAACAAAACGTGCTAGATGCCATAGTTTTTAGCTATGATACCAGCTTCCATCATTGCTTCAAGTAGAGCTCCTATTGCTGTGTTGGCGAGACTGCAATTAACCCCCGAAAACATTTCTGCTCCCTGCATATTTACAGCTACAAAAGCGTATGCTCTCTTTTGTGGCTTCTTTCTTCTTGCTTCAGCTAATTTGATAATGAGTTGATATTGCCCTGCAACTGTGAGATGGGCTGACTTGGTTGCTTTAAACTCTCTGGTATGGAGTTGACCTGCATAAGACTTCCTGTACCTGCAAGATAGATTTTTGGCTATTAGTATAACCTCTAAGGGATTAGGTTAAAGCCTTGGTGAAGTACTCTGTTTCTGTGATTCCAAATTAACCACAAAACAATGAACAAAAACTATCATGATAATCAAATCTCATTACAAAATTACACTTGATATTACTCAAATGATTGATAGGCAAATTCAAATACATAGTCAAGATTGTGTTTTGATATATATTCAAATTCTTACTTCCAAAATGACTAAATATTAACTCAAACAAAAATTAAACCAAAGCTATAAAAGGTAGAGAGAGGAGTTGTGATAGGGTTCTCAAAAAGCATAACACAAAAAAGTATTAACCCAAGATAGAATTATAAGAAACACAATGATTCGTCAACCTAAAGTTGGGTTGCAAGAAAGAATGAAAAAATAAATAAATTAAGAACTTAAAAGGTGAAGCATAAAAATATCATTTCCCATATAATATTTTAGAAATTTGACAAACTTTCTCAATTTCCAAACTTTCTCTCCCTAATATCAAAAGTATAGAAAACATATATAAAAAATGTATAAGTCAAAGAAAAAAAGAAACAACTACTTTCAGGACCTAAAATACAACAAAGTCATACTTCAGAAAAATAAAAAGGTTACCTTTAATACGTTAAACATTTTCTAAAACTGTTTCATCTTTCTATCTCTATCAATATATCATGCTATTATTTTGGGAGTCTTTGATTGATATTATTCCTTTATGAGGTGGTACATATTCTCAAAATTATGCTATTATATTTAAGTTTCAAATAAATTATTCAAATTCATCATCCTCTTAAAGGAGATTACCATGATGATAATAAAAAATCATCCTAAAATTGCACTTAATATTACACAAATATAGGAACACTCAAATGCATAATCAATATTGTGTTTTGATAAAATTCAATTATCACTTCCAAAATAACTAAGTATTAACTAAAAAAAAAATCAAACCAAGGCTAAGAGAGAGAGAGAGAGAGACTACTTGTGATGGGGAACTCAAAAACACAACACCAATAATTTTTTTTTTTTGTTTTTTGATAACTACAACGCAATGATTCACAAGTAGAGTTTTAAAAAACACAATGATTCATCAATCTAAAGTAGAGTTGCAAGGAAGAATATAAAATCAAGAGAGAGAGAGAGAGAGAATCACTTTTTCAAGAGAGAATAACAAAATTATAGAAAATAAGATACGAAGAAAAATAGTAAAAATAAAAGATATAGTAATAAACACCAAATTATCCTAGTCATGCTATGTAATAGAATAACATTATATTTCTTATATACTATTTTTATAATTCAATAAGATAACATCTATGATATCAAAGAAAAGAAAAAAGATAACAACTTAAAAACACAAAACTAAATCATGTCAACCTAAAGTAGAGTTATAAAGAGCACAAAAATTTATCAACCGAAAGTAGAGATGCAAAAAAAGAAAAAAAAAAAAAAAAAGAAATCCACCAAAAAATGAAAAAAAAAAAATTTTGAGAGAAAGAGGGAGAAAGAAATAACATTTTGTCTATGAGAAAACTATGCATAGAATGTGAGAGTGAATTGCATATTTATAATAAGAGAATAGAAATTAAAAGAGCCAAAACTAAAAGGAAAATAAAGGGATAGAGGAAGAGTGGTATTAAGGTAGTAGCAGTGGGGATATGAAAAGGTAAAATCGTGGGGAAAGGATGAAGAATGTGTAAAAATAAGTTGGATAATTAATGATGAGAAGATGGTGAGTTTTTTTTTTTTTTTTTGGAGAATGGAGAAGATGATGAGTTGAGAGAGAGAAAAGATGATTGATTATAGAGAATGTGTGAAGTGGAAACCAAAAAAAAAATTGTGAGACGACGATGATGTAGCTCAACTGGAGAGCGTAACAACAATAAATTATGATTAGAAGCTAATTTGAATTATGATTGTGTTTCAAGTTTCAAATTTAACATATTATATATGACTACGTGACTTATCTTATTACTTTTTTATATATATATACAAGATAGAAATTTTATTTTAACATAATCTAAGTGTATATGTGTGAAGCCTGCTCTTAGAGATTTGAACCCCGACTTTTACCCGGGATACTGCACAAGCCCTTATATTTATAAAGTTACCATCACGCCAAGGAGGTGATTATCTCGTTACCTGATAAAACCAAAAATATGCCTCTTCAAATATGGGCACACATTTCCAAAACAGTGCCCAATTTTCGCCCAAACGTGCTCCACAACCTCAATCACAGGATATGACAACCATCATGGGACAACGGACAAGTAATAATGTATATTCCGTCATCCATGTACATGCCAAGGTATGAGGAATTCCTAATATACTGTTCATGAAGAATATCCATTATCCAGCACTGTGAATGCTAACTTTAAGCATTGGAGAAATTTTAATCTGGCATCATATAATGCAAAAGTTCGATGTTTAAGAGTTGTGGAGGTGATATTAATTTGACGTGTTTCTAAGGCTTTGGGAGCATAAAATTCCGTGGCTCTTGAGATGAGAGGTTGTGGTGACTTACAAATGGATCAATAACCACCTGATGTCTCTCTTTAAAAGCTCTTAGTGCTCCACTTCGCTTTGGAATTGTGAACGACCTCTAAAGGGGAAGAGCTTTTGTTGTTGTCTTTGGATTAAGTTATAGTTATATTTATTTCACATACTAATCAGGGAAAAAAGAAAAGAAAAGAAAAAACAGAAGAAGATAGAAGTTGAAAATAGCACCAAAGTGTTGTACATGTTTTTGTGCTCTAAGTGCCGGATGACATTTAGTTACATGGTCCAAGTGTCTACACTTTGACTCAAAGACTCTAAACTTATCCATTTGTTCCCCCCTCCCCCCCCCCCCCCCCCCTTTTTTTTTATTTATTATTATTATTTTTTTTTTTTAAGTTTTGAGGTAAATCCAATTTTTGGGACATACTTTTTTTTTTCCCCAAGTGTTTTTGCCTTTTTAAGGCGAGTTATATTGGTGCCTAGGGGTGTCCAAGCAAATCGGCGACCCGCCCAACCCGTCCGACTTGCCGCCGTCCGACCCGCCGCCACCTGATCCGATGACTCGGGCAGTCGGACGCAGTTTCCGACTTTACTAACCCGACAGCCAGCGGGTTGGTTATCTGTTTTTCAGTTCAAAACCGGTGAAACCCGACCAGAACCGAAGTCCATTCAATATCCGGCCATTTTTCCAGATTCTGGTCATTTTTTTCCAGATTCCGACCCATTTTTCACTTAAATCCGTCGATTTCTGGCACAATAAACACCGGATCTAGCCAAACCAGTGATTTCTCATCACAATTTGGCAGAAATCTCACCGGATCCGATGGGATCTCACCAGATCTTGGATGGATCTGGCAAGATCTCGCTGGATCTGGCGAGATCTCGACGCGTTTCGAAGGATTCCGGTAAGATCGGTTTCACCCAAAACCAACCACCACCCGCCGGCGACCCGAACCAACGAATCCGTTAATGTTACGGGTCGGTTGTGGGTTAAAAAACCACCCACCTAAACTGTTACGAGTTGGTTGCAAGTTGGGCACAAACCCGAGCCGCCCGACCCACGGACAGCCCTATTGGTGCCACATAAAGTGATACAACTTGTGCTAGAACTCGCCTACATGTCAACTCACCAACGTGGCAAGTTGTAAGTGGTAGAGAGGTATCCTCATGTGGACCCACCATTACTCTTCTACCACTCACAACTCGCCCACGGGGCGACTTGTGACACAAGTTGTGCCACTTTTAGGGCCAGTAGTGGCTATTTAGCAAATTTTGTAATTTAATTAAACTCTTATATATAAGATTATCAATTAAAAAAAAATCCCAATTATCCAATAGAATTAAACTATTTATATGCATACATCACTCTTGTGTGAAGCCTAAACCAATGGGATTATGGTATAAATCAACCACAACTAGAGAACTAATCACAATTAATTAATTATAATTAATCATGTTTAGCATCAATCACAAGAATATGTATTAACTGTTAAATTTCGATAAGGCTATATCTTGTAATTTAGTGGTTTGATTTAAGCACATGATGTATTGTTTTTATTCTTATGACTTCTAGATTGATTTTGCAGTAAGTTCTTAATCATCAATAGTCAAAAATACAATTTTGCTCTTAGGATGAGGTTAAACTAAGGTTGTAAAACAAGCATAAGTAACTATTAGTACTTTAATTAATGTTATTATGAAACAAAATTTTTGTTTAATTAATTAGTTTGTAATTATAATAATCTATTTATTTATAAAATATAAAAATATGTATTTTAGGACATGCCCTTTAGGTGTGTTGAAATGAGTCATGTCTACGTTAGTCTGGTACATGGATTGCGTTAGGTGTGTGCCAACCCAACAAGAACAATTTAATAAGTATGTTACATGCATTATGTCGTGTAATTCTATTTAATAAACGAGTCGTGTTAAAGTTAAAAATTTTTTATACGGTTATCAAATGGGTTAGCTTAGAGTTGATTTGTATAATATAATACAAAATACTCATTACCTCAACATGATATGAAACAGACTTGTTAATACAAAATAAGAAATAATACATCTACAATATTTTCATAACAAATTCATGAGAATAAGTTGTTATTAATTCTAATTTGAATTCATCATTAAAATTACTTTTTTATCTACTAATAACATTCACTAATAATGTGCCACTTAAAATTTATTATGAAAGTGTTTTAAAAATATTGTGCACGCAACAAGTGATATATTAAACCTGCCGATCTCATCAGGCTAGTCAAAGACTCTCACTACTTTTGCTGACGCGACAACTTGTACTGGTTCTCGTCTAAATTCAAATTATTTTTTATCAATGGGTGTCAAATTGTGTCTATAAACTTTTTTTTTAATAAAAAATAATCTTCATGATATTTTAATAAAAGGAAGTAGAATCCTAACATTTTACCGGACTATTCCACCCTCAAATAATTTTCAAATTTTAGAAATATAAATTTCGGTACAATGGATTAAATTTCAGACCATCAGTTTTGAACTTTAGATAGATTTAAGTGTATTATTAAACAACAAATTCATTTGATTAGTTGAATTTTACTTGCCAAGCACCTTAGCTGAATTGGCATTTTTTCATGCTCAAAATGCATAGAGATCTAAAGGGAAAATGATTCGAACTATGAAATTAACAGCATATTATAATTATTTTTGAAATAAAATAAAAATTGCTTGCGCTATGGCCCTCTTGTCCATTTTGCTAATCCTCCTAGAGTAGAGACTACCCCTCCACTTGCTTGCACGCCAGGCCCCATTTCACACCTTGTGGTCTTTGGGTTAGCAAACGACATGTAGTGTCGTATCCTAATGGCCCATTGTATGTTTTTGTGTGAGAGAAGCGTCTGAAGGTAGACTTTTTGGTATATATGTCCAAACAAATGGATTGTCCTATTCAGTTTTTAACTTTCATTCCTAGAAGCGACGTAGTTGAAAGGAAAGCAATTGTAGACATCCTGTCCTGTTTAGGCATATTCCCGAGGATCTCGGTCTTGATGATGAAGAAGTCTTCCTAATCACTACTGAACTGATCAACACCGTATATTAAATACAACAACTCAAGCCACAAAGACTCGAGCCCATTTTTCTAACCCAAATCCGTCTCTAAGTGAAGTGAGTCACTACTAATTAAAAGTAACAAATTCACATGGACTCTATTTAAAACTTACGTCATGTCAAATCCATGTG
Organism: Quercus ilex subsp. ballota; assembly: GCA_032727855.1. Classification (NCBI taxonomy): domain Eukaryota; kingdom Viridiplantae; phylum Streptophyta; class Magnoliopsida; order Fagales; family Fagaceae; genus Quercus; species Quercus ilex. The sequence continues at coordinate 44,616,436 of CM064911.1, forward strand.
AATTGCATATGGTAATTTCACACAAAAACTACTTTAAAACAACATAAAAATTCTAATAGAAAAATACAATTTAATTAGAGTTCTATTATTTTGTGAATTAGTTTGTACTAACATTCCACTTGATATTTACATGAAGTCTTTGAATGGGCAAATTTATATAATTTTAAAATTTGAGTTTTTAATTGAAACTTTTTAAAATATAAGACTATATTTTATTATATTTTAGAGAGAGAGAGATGATTGGGTTCAAGTTACATCTAGTGTAACTCTAAGTAATATTATACCATCTAATAACTTGTTATTGAATTCATATTTTGAAAATCCTATTGATAGATTGCATATTTTATATATTTTTTTAATATGCATGTAAATTTTAATGCTAATTGGATGTTATTTATTATTTGATAAAAAACTCATCTTTTATGCATTATTTTAAATGGCAAAAATTTCAATTTAAACAACTGATTGATAATGTGACTATTGATCTTTGATTATCTTAAAATTTTGCAAACATTGAGAACATATGAAAATAATATAATCTAACAATGTGTTTGTCAAAATTTGGATCCAATTAAAAAATATTAGGTGGTGTAACATTAGTTACACCAAATATAATCCCCTCCACCCCAGGTTCCGCCACTGGGTGCTGGATGTCAAATATGGAATGTCTAGCTGCTATAACAGTCAAAGATTTATGTTGCATATAAACAACTCCTGTTGTATTTGAGTCATGTACACGTTATTGTTTGTTATCTTTTAGGCTAGTATTCAGCAGTGCTGCTTGTTCAGTTATATTGTTTGAAATAAAGTTTGCATATTCATTTACACGCAGATGTTCAAGAGAAGAGAACAACTTTTTGTGGTAAAATGCATGGTCAAAATTTATATGTATCAATATAATTACATTCTTACTCTACCAAAGGGATGCATATATACATCACCGCCTATAAAAGCTATTACAAAGTGGTTGGGAAATACAACAATGAACTATAACACTTGGAGGTGAAGCTTCAATGTTATCCTCTGTAGCTCAAGGTGCATAAAGTTTAAGAGAACTTTTTGAGGGATAAACATATTGGAAGCTTGTTTGCAGTAATACAATTACATTGCTCTATGCAAGGGACCTGAAATATTTACATCAGCCAGCATAGAAAAAATATTTTAAATTACTCGGGACAAACAATCAACTCTCACTTAGCAATGGCGCTTCAATGTCATCCTCTGAATCACTGCTTGAAGTTGGAGGTACCCCAGTTTTAAGCAGGCAAGCATAACATAATGAAATCATCTGAGGAGAATAAGATGCAGAGTTAGTTAAGAGAGAGAGAGAGAGAGAGAGAGAGAGAGAGAGAGAGAAGGGGGAGTATATGCTTACCATGCATACAGATGCACATACAATACTGAAACCTTTGCAGTTGAAAGGTGCACTGCTAGATAAGAACCATGCTGAGATAAAAATTTAGCTTGTTAGCAATACATATGAATTGATTCTAACACTCAACTAAAAAAAAAAAAATGATGGGTTAGTCTACTCACAAGTCAATGGACTCATTACGAGCGGTGATAACAAACTTGCTATTGATTCCACACCAGCCACAAATCCTTGTGCTTTTCCCTGCACAAACAATCAAATATACATGTCAATGGAATGACCACGTACGGTCATGTGCTTTGTACTGCATTTAGCTCAAGAACTAACTCAACACAGAACAAGTTATTTTGATGTGGGAGAACCCTATGTCTACATTTATTTCTTTTTTGTTTGGCATACTCCTGAAATTCTCCATCAATTAAGTGAATGCAGCAATTTTAGGTGTAAAAGTAGCAATTTTCGTGGCATAAAGCATCTGATAACCATAGATAACTGAACAAAAGATAAAAATCATTGGACCAATTTTCGTAGAAAGCCACCATTTTAAACCCAAAACTCACTACTGGACACATGTTGATCTGATTCATTCTGAACACATGTTGTTGAACCTGCCTCATTTTTTTTAATTGAGTTTGTGAGAGTGCTTTTTCTTCAGCACTATGGCCCAAGGATCCTGGGCCGTGTAAGATGTTCTTGATGGACTGGGATCAATTCTCCGCAGCTAAAGGGCTGTTTTAAGAATCGATTAGTGCACAGAACAAACTTCCTACAATACAAACAGCTAACAAAAAAAAGAGAGTATTCGTATTGAATGACAATTTAACAGTAAAGGAAATGTATAATAAGTGAAATATAATGTAAAGAACACGTTAGGGATCCTCTGATTAGTGAGGTGTGTTTCATTAGTTTCCTTTAATTGTGATTACAATTGCTCACTAAGACGTGATGCAAGGTTCAACTGAGTTCAAAAGTTACAGACTTTGATAGCCATTCAAGCTTCAAAGACTTGCAAAGTTTGAACTTGTTGAATCCGAGCGTGTACTGTAGTGGCTATCTCTGGGATACCGGGAACAAATTCCTCTGTTTTCTCTTAAGTTTACAGAGTCTCTTTTACAATTTTTATGAGACTTCAGGAAAGCACTTGTGAATGCCTTAAAATGCTCTAAACGTAAATGAATTCTCTCTATTCTTTTTCTCAATCCGGATCCCCTGTAGCATGGATCCCTCCCTCCTTTTATAGCACGGCTTCGGGCTCCCGGGTACTAACGATTTCTCCCTTTTGCCCCTTAAAGTCTGTCCCGTGCCTGATTGTTTCAAGATCATGTCTTTTCCTTTTCTTCATAGTTTCTCTCTTTTTGTTGCGACCAGATGAAAGTCTCCCAGCTAGCTTCCTATTTCCAGATTTCCCCGTTGGCTAACCTGAGGCTTTTTGGCTTTTGCTCCAGCTTTTTCCAGTCTTACTTTCCCTTGTCTTTTTCTCCAAATGGTTGGAACCAAGCTTCTGCGTTTTGCTGTGTACTTCCACTGCGTGTCTTGGTCATAAGGCCCACGTGCCTTTTGTCTCCTTTCTCTCTTCAAATCTGTTTTAATTTCACTTCGCGCGTCCAGGGATCCTCTGCCTCTGGGGAGCTTCTGGACGTCCTGACCCAATTCTGCTTTCTGGGCTTTTTTTCTTTGGCTTGCTGATTTTATCTGTTTTCTTGGGCCTTTTATCGTGGACCTCCAGATCAGATCCTTCTGGGCTTCTTCTCCTTTTTATCTTTTCTTCTCTCTTTTCTTTATTGTGAGAGCCCACCCTTTATTATTTCTCTCTTTTTTTGTGTGAAATGGGCCCAATGTCTTTTCCATCTCTTTGGGCCTATTTGTGGCTATTTAATTATTTTGAATCTCAACAGAGTTCAAAGTTCAATTTAAAGAAGTAGAAAACAGCCAGTTCTAGATGAGTAGTGTGACTTATGAGATGCATTAGCTTTACTCAAACAACTTTATCAAATTCAGCAGCCTCTCCCTATGTATAATAATACCGAAAGGTGAAAATACAGAAACCAGGACTTTCCTTGTATTGACAGTAAGAGTAGAAGATTATTATTATTATTATTATTTGGTTGCTAGAAAGAATATTAAGAACTATGGAATGCAGAACTATAGGTAATGGGATCACATGTATTTCCAAACCTGATTTTTTGAGCTCGATGCTCTTGAAATAATTGCATAAGTCTGCATATAATTTGACAGGCAAAATTGAAACACCATTAGAATTAAAGGTGAACTGAATAACCACATTGAATATTATTTTATGAAAAAATTTATGATTCCAATACTTACAGCAGGGCTTACGAGGGCAACTACAACTTTAAATGTGGCACTCATGAATGGTACCTGCATTGTGGCAATGTTTCATTGTTATTGACTGAGAAATGTATCCACAGTTGAAAAATAATAAATAGAACTAGGAAACTTTAGTTTTACTTTCACAAAGCCACGATTAACACAAGATCGAATTTATAACTCCATATGCGGAATGGAAATTAAAAAATTCAAAATAGCCTAAAGAAAAAAGAAAAGAAAGAAAAGTTTCTGATCAATGTCACTAGTGCTTTTTGAACCACAGATTCTTTCATAAAAGAAGCACTCAAGTTCCCTACATGCACATGAAACTCTTAGAGCATTGAGTATTTTTATATTCCTCATGTAGTATGTTTCACAAAGTTGTTTCCAAAATTTAAAATTTTCAAACTACAAATTACGTATCTAAACATGATTCATGTAAGAAAATAGAAATAACATTGATATGTCCAAAAATCATTTAAGGCAAAATATTTGCTTGCAAGCCAACTCAAGTGTTTATGTGTCAGAAAATTTTCCTTTAGCATAGAATTAAATAACGCATTCATAAAGTATGTTCATACCCATGCCGCCCATGCAAGGCCATTGAATAATGCCTGCATAGCAAAAAGAATCATTAGTTTTTATTTTATTTTGTAATTTGTGCTGGAAGGATTAAAAGAAATGATTATAAGAGACTTACATAAGCTATTGATGCAAGTAAACCTATGCACAATATCACTTTCTCTCCAACCAATGGATTTATTAGTGGAAGCACCAACATCTGGAACCACAAACCAACATGTTATAGGAGGAGCATTTCTGAAGGAATTTAAAATTTTTATAAAAGAAAACAAGAAGCTCAACACAATCATCATATGGAATATTTTTGACAAAAGAGGTTTCATTCATGCTGATAGTATGAGCACCGAACAGTACTCTCAATTCCAAAGACTTTGAAAGGATTATAAGCAATTAGGAATCGAGTACTAAAAGGTACAGTACTCTCAATTCTAGAACTCATAAAATAAACTTTTTAATTGTCAAAATTTTCATACGAAAAACAATGTGCTCATTAAGGGAAGACAATTTAACAGAATATGACCCTAAGAATAGTTTCATTTCTATAATCACAATGCCTTCGCATTGTTTTCTAGTTGAGAAGACAGATTATCAACCATTACAACACCAACTGGAAGAATTATTCTTTTGATAACTTCTGAGCAACAAAGCAGAGGATTTATAGGAAAACTCTGGCATATACCAAGCAGATAAAGTTAATAACATACTAGCAAATATTGATATGCTGCCTTGATTGATGGCAAAAGATGAGAATAATTCACAATCTTCAGTATAAAGGTATATCAAACTCTTTTAAGTAAATATAAGGAAACTTTAGCTCCATAATATACTTTACCTGTGAAACAATTGAACCTATTCCCACGATCAACTGAATTTCTGCCAACTGATTTTTGTTGAAACCAAAAACGGCCTTCAGATAGTACTGCACAGGTAGTAGCATAACCATCAATTCATTGAATCAAAACAAAAACATTGTTTCATAAATTTTCATTACTCAACTTCACGGATTGGTTTAGTTGCAATTATCTTAGGAGATGATAAACCTAGCACTATCTTATCCTAAACTATTGATTAAGAAAGCCTTTGGCTTTGTAGTCTCTAGGAAGTCTGAAGCTCTCACACCTTTTCTTTTTCTGCACGAGTTTCAGCGCAAAATTTCTCCCATTACTTTGGTGGGTTCAGGACAGGTGCTTGACCTGTTTGCCAATGACAACTGCTAACCAACTAAGTCACGACTCTGATTCATACTCCCCTGAATAAAGCTCTATAGGGTCTCCTGCTTCATGTCTAAGTCTCTACCAATTTCTCTTTCTCCTAGTCCTTCCACATTCTATTTGTATAAGATCTTTAAAATATTTCCTTCCAAAACTGGACATCTTTGGTTTTATATAATAAGCAAAATTATTTTTATATATTTTTGGGGTGAGCACATTGCATACAAATCCTACCCCAATAAGGTACATTTACTGGGCATTTCCCCTACTCCCTTTTCTTTATTTTCTCCTCCTCTTTTTCAACCCCAAATCACACAATGTGCCAATTACTGATTTATAAAGACAGTTGGATTTTGACCAAACTAAGATTGGTAGCAACAATAAGCATCACAAAAGCTTTCAGTTCTATGCAAGATTTTCTTTCAAAATATTTGCTTTAAAGATTCTGACTGAAACTATTCTGAAAAGGCTGAAAGAATATCGTTTGTCAAAAAGAAATAAATAATTATGGAAAAAGGGAAAGAAAATTATATATATATATATATATATATAAAATATCTGATGCTGTATGATGGTACCAAGAGGGAATTGTCAGCATGCAACCATCTATATGCTTGTGAAAATGATAAATTAATAGGAAACATACATTCAAGATGTAGGTGATGCCAGACATTCCCAACTCATAGAAGAAAGAAACCAGAGAAATGCCCCTTAAAGTCGGACTGTAAAATAAAAACGAAGCACTTTTAGCTAGACAAATACAATTTCTGTATAATGTTTTGCAGGTATAAAGGTTTGGATGCTCAGACTGCCTAAGAGATTCCAGATATGGTTTTTACGTAATGCAAGATGAGGATATTTTAAGCTATCTCGATTATAGACAATATTACCTACTCATAACTAATGTAGCAGCATCTTTCATTGATTTGTATCGTTTCTGGATAATTTTTATTGTCTTAGCTAAGCAAGCCGAATCTTGGTCCCTGTTTGGAGCCCGCTTAACTGTCTCAACCAAAAAGATTTGAAAATAAATCGGAGATAAGATCAAGAGAGCTATTGAAACCTGAAACAAAAGGCTGAATTGGTAAAAATGATTTTACAGAAAAAGATGACAGAATTGAGGCTGTATGGCTAATGCTGAATTTAGAGCAGCAACATACCGGAAAAATGTAATTTTCTGGGAGAAAAAGTGCCAGAAGATTTCCCAAGACATGCGAAGCAGAATAAAGTCCTGTTATCCAACTAAAAGCTGCTGCCCTCTTATTCTCTTCAACAACATCCGCCTACAAAGGAAGGGAAAATGTGACCCCCAATATTCCCTATTCATGATCATCAATCATTGAGGAACAAGTCTTACCGCATAAGCAACGGAAATGCAGAAAATACTCCCTTGACTTAGAATATAAGATATTGTACGAAGAACATAGTAAGCATATACAAATCCTCTAGACTGATTCCAGGCAAGTATAGCTGAAAATAGAATACAGAAAAATCAAATTTGTAAATTCACTTGATGATCTTGACAGTATCATTAATGTAATGCTAGTAGCATCATACAAAGAAATCATTAATGTCATTCAAAATTTTAGAAGGTAATCATGTATAGTTGTAATGGAATTTCCTTTTTTCTTTTTTTTTTCCTAATAAATTTATTCTTTCGAAATGTATAGTTGAACTATAATTACATTTAACTTTTCTTTGTCTCTCATCTTTCATACATCATTTAGGGTGCTTATCTTAGTTTAGATTAGTTCAGATGAATGGTGGCATCTGTAGCCATTCAAACAGAATCAGCTGGAATTCAAAATTTTGTGTTTTTCAGATATATATCCACCATAAACAAAAAAGATCACCTTTTACCCTTTTTTTGTTTTTTTTAAAAAAAGGTTCTTGTCCAGACTCAGTCAAATTCGTTTAGCCTGAAGCCAAATTCATGCCTTAGAAATGATTTATAGGCTTGAATGCTAAACCATTAATCTTTTGAAATTTACATGGTCTATAGTATCCCATCCACTGTCTTCAAAAGCATTTGTAAATTTCTTAGATTGAATCACATTTCACATTAAATTTTTTCTAAAATGTTAATTAAAAAAAAAACCATAATTGTGAAATAGCTAATGCACACACATAGTGCGATACATATTTGGGGTTTCATAGCCTTAATTCTCAAAGTTCAGAAGTAAATATCTAACAGTGTTGTACATATTACTTCACATAATCAAGTAGGTTATTTAAATGAAACATACCAAAAGGGACTATAGATGTGGATATGGTAAGAAGGAGCATTGGTTTACGCCCATACTCATCTGCAAGCTGACCTAACAGTGGAAGCACCACCATTTTGAAAATTCCAACCACCTGCATTCATTTAAAATATATATGTCAAACCTTAATTTAAAGAAAGCTTTCCATGTTGTCTTTCCCAGTCTTCTTCTGCATCTCATTTTAACAAGAAACTGCTTTCTGACTCATGCTCAATGCAATCAAATAATTGAAATTTAATTGAAGAGCATAAAGTAAAACAAGTATGGAAAATGTTAATGGATGCCCTAATGGCTAAGGGCATTTGTTAGTAAATCATTTTATGAAAAAATTTATGGAAAAAAAAAATATATATTTTGACAGCTTTTTCTATTTCTCATAAAAGTTGTATCAAAACTTTCATAAAATGATTTGTTAACAATTATCCTAAAGGCACAGTTAACAAGAACCGACAAGTATTATACACAATATTTCATAATAAATTTCAGAACTGTTGAGTTGTTAAGTTGTAATTGATTCTTCTTTGAACCCATTATTAACTATCCTTGAAAAATTTGGTGACTCCATGGTTATTGAAGGAAACTACATGTCGTAAAGCCCCACAATGATGAGAAAGGGTATCACATGAAGGCCTATAGTATAATAGCATGCGACCTTTCAAGTTAAAGTTGAGCTGAGAACAGTTTGAAGGACCATAAGTTGTCCCTCTCAAGTGTCTTGATAAGTGTGCCGCCTGTCTCTATTTCAAAAACCAAATTATAAAAATAAAAATACTAATGTGAGACTGAGAGGGTAAGGGTAAAGCTAGAAGGAGGGGACCCTGGTTACTTGTCCTTTTTTTTTTTTTTTTTTTTTGATGATGGTTACTTGTTTTTTTATATATTGGTACACATCATGGTCACATTGATGAAGGTACTACTACAACTACAAGTCTACAACCAAAACAATAATTACTCCCACTTTTTAACGTTATTTTCTTTCTTCTTCTCTCTCTCTCTCTCTCTCTCTCTCTTTTTTTTTAATTTTTTATACAAAAGATGAATATTACAAAATAAATTAAAATTCAGGAGGCCAAAATAACAAATCAATTTAAAAAAAAAAAAAAAAAAGCATATCATGAATATGGCATCTCTAGGACCCACACCCGAAATTAAAAGATGTAAACATTGCTTACAAGGAACAATTACAGTGCCATTACATAATTTACAATTACAGAGCTCAAAATTAAAGACATTTCCAAATCAAAATCATATAAGCATATTTCCTTTATTTTGCCAACTTACTTAATTACCTATCATATCCTACCTTCACTCTCACTCTTAATTTTGGGAGTGTAGGTGATGATAGGAGAGATCTCAATTGCGTAACCTATAATTAATGAATGCCACTTACCCTTGTAAATATATATATTTTTTAGAATCTCTCTTTTTACTACTTTGTAAATTTATTACTTGAGTTTTGCTGATCCATCAACCTTGATGATCTATTTATGAAAGGAGCCATAGGTATCATACATTGTTTGTATGAAAGATGATATTTTACTAACTTTGTATATCCTTCTCAAAAAAAAAAATACTAACTTTGTATATACCATGCATAACCCATGACCATGAGTCAAAGATTCTAATTGAATCGTAACCTTAATTAAAAGAAAAAGATAAGCGTATATAATAATACTATTATATTGTTAATTAATTTACTATAAGAAGCTTCTAATTTCTATATGTGGAAATTGACAAAGTAATCATTTTATTTAGACCGACTAATTGTCCATTTAGAAACAGCTTATTTAGCTGAAACTGAAAACTTTTTGCTGAAAGTAATGTAAATAAAAGTTAGTTTAAATAGTACTTTTGAGATAGTACCATGTGACTCATAAATAGTAACAAAAAGTACAGTAAGACCCATGAATAGTATAAAAAATAAACTGAATAGTAAAATAAGCTGGCAAAAATAATCAATGCTAAACGCACTCTTAACCCATTAATAAGTGGATAATTGAATTTTTTTATATAGAGTACGACATGATTTTTGCGCAATTAGATTCTCAAAAAAATAAAAAATAAAAAGATTTGTGTAGTTCATAAATATCTAAAGTGTCATCATTTTTATTTCTCGAAGGGAAAGTAGAATAAGAACCAATAATGAGTAATGTGGGGGGTGAAAGCCCAGCTTTATGTATTGGGCCTAGGGCCCTATTTGAGGATTACTGTATGTCCGAAAAGAGGAAAATGTTTGAAAAGGAGTCAATGTAGAAGAAGCATACCTGGAAATGAACGAGGAGTATAGTCCGAAGAGATTACCAGTGGTCCGAAGAGGTCATTCTCCTCGGATGCAAAGAGTCTTAATCAAATAGACACCTGAAAGGTTCAAGTAATCCTTCTAAGGATTTTAATGATAAGGATAAGCCTCAGGCACGTATGGAGAAGATAGGAACGGAGAAATATCTAGAAGACAAAATGCAACCACCACATTAAATGCACTGCAGCTACTTTTCTAGCCGTATTAATGTGGAGAAGACCCCTGAACAGTGCAATCTCAGCTGCTACCACTCACAGAGGGCTAAAGAAGAGACTTGACGTGACATGTACTCAAGTGGATGCTTAGATGAAGAACAAGTGGACGATGAAGATGATGGAAGAGGGTGCTATATAAAGAGAAGAGGCCTCTGATAATAGGGATCGAAGAAAAAAGGAAGAAGCAGAAGAGAGTAACTTTACTGTAGCACTAAGAGTTGTAATAACCCTTTATTCAATAATACACCTCTTCGGACATCTGTTTGATGAGCTTTTCATGTATGTTTTCACGATAATACATCTCTTAACGTCATAGTTGACTATTGTTTAATCCACAACCAACCCAGCTCTTTCACCCACTCTCTACAAATTCATTATTTTAGGTTCATTTAGCTCATAACTCAAACCTTTTGGGTTTGGGTTACAAAAAATGACCCTACAAGTAATAACCTAACAAGTTTTGTGGATCATTTTCATCCATTTGCATTTAATTGTTTACGTAGATTCCAAACCAAGTTATTAAGGTGTTGTTTGGATTTTTCCAAACTCAGTTAACAAAACTAAGTTTTGTTAACTCATATCCCAAAAATCGTGGGCCCCACACGGATGATGTTTGTTTGGCTTTTTTTTTTCGGATGTTAACTCAGTTAACACTGAGATTTTTGGGTTTTGAGTTAAGAAATTTGGAAACAAGAAAAGGTTGTTTTCAAGTTAATGAAATATGAGTTTTGTGGCAAACTTGTAAATAGCTAAACCCGTGTGGGCCCCACGGCAGTGTCTTGTCCCATCACCTGCTCAGTTCGCACGCTTAAACCAACAGTCACATGCCTTTAACTCAACATACCCTCTTCACTCTCTCATCAACGCCCTAAACAACAAAGCTCACCTCTCATTATCCAAACCCACAGCAACACCAACTGAATCCACAAACTCCAATCTTGCACACCCATCTACAATCTTTCAAGCTCCGGCCTCTGAACAACCCAAGCTCCGCTGCTCCAATTCGTTGCTAATCACCGAAGCAAATCTCGGCTTTGAATGACATTGAAGATTATTAAAAAATAAAATGAGTCAAGGGGTCCAACAGTACTCCCTTCCCACTTGAAATCCCTCACGAATCCACAATACCACATGGAAAACAAAAACCCAGGACATAAACAAGCTTGCAACAAGAAAGAAATAAATTTATTCAACACCATGGCATACCCAGCAAATTTATTCTCAATTTTTCCGAAAATTGCATATATAAAATGACGGAAAAATTGACACACGCTGGTGTTGGTAATCTTCAGAGAAGCCGTCGGATTCGTCGTGCCCTTACCCACCGCCGATCAGCCTTGAGGAGCAAAGGAGCGATCGTGGATTTCTAGGCTCGGTTTTAGGGACGAGGCAGGAGGACGGAGGTGTAGCGGCACGTTGTGGGTTCAGTTTCAGGGACGAGGAATGAGGAAGATGACGTACGAAGGAACCATGGCAGCGGCGCAGTTGGGCGAGGATGGAGGAGGTGAGCTCAAGGGTGGTCGGCGGCTTTGGGGTTTGAGAGCTGAAGTGTGAAAGTAAGTGTAAGGAAATAGGGTAAAGCATTTTGAGAGATGAAATGCAAACAAAAAATCAAAGGTTAACCGCAGGTAACCATTCTGTGCGCACTACGCAGTGTCAGTCTGTGGGTCCCATAAAAATGTGAGTTTTTTTAAGTAGAAAACTGAATTGGGTTTAGTTGCCAAACAAGGTTGGGAGTATTTTGAGAATTTTTAAGTTATGAAAAATGAGTGATGAAATTTGAGTGATAAGTGATAGGTAACTCAACAACCAAACAAGGCCTAAAGTTCTCCAACCACTATTTCATCTCTAAAAGTGAGAAAAGGAAAGTTGACATTGACATTGTTTTTCTGAAAAAATCAATGTCTAAATTTAACCATCTCAAAATCCTTGAAACTTTAAGGATAAAAAAGTATTACCATCAATGATAAAAATTCCAGGAATATGATGGACAACATGCGAGGCCCTTTTTTCTAAAATTCTTTTATTCCTTTTGGGACCATTAGTTGGGGCTGTTAGGTGTCGATGAAAATTCTAACAAACAATGAGAGAACGGAGAATTATGAACTTGATTTGATTCTTTGAGCATAAAATACATAAAATAAAATTAAATGCAAGAAAAAATGGACCATTTTAAACAGTACTCGTATGATCAACTCCAAATCATGTCCACCAAACAAAAAAAAAAAAAAATCAAGAACTAGGACAGCAGATCATCATGCAGGCACCCCGTTTGGTTTCCGAGAAAATACAGAAAAGAAAATTTTCAACGAAAAAAAAAAAAAAAAAAAAAAAAAACAAGACTCAAGCATGTCACAAAGAACAAGAAAGCGCCAAATTCGACAACCATAATTTTTTAAACAGATATAACACAAAAACAACTTTTTTTTAATATCCCACGCCACGTTTGAATTGGATATTTGGTACGAAGTTTTTAACCAACTAAACATGGCTCATTTTTCCTCCATTTTTTTTTTCTCAGGAGCTAGCTAAACCAAAAAAAAGCAAAAAAGACAGAATTTGTTACATACCGTTTGTTGAAGACCATTAAGATAAATAGCTTCTGTACAGGTTGAGTCTCCTGGACATAGAGCATCAGTAATAACATCAACAAGAACAGTAACAGTCATTTCCTCAGCGATCCAATGAACACAGAGTGGTAGTAGCAAGTGAAACATGAGCTTCATTCCTTCCATGTCACTACTGCTGCTGCTACTACTACTAATGTCTTGTCGTTTTGCAAGAACCTTGTTTGACAACATGGTGTATTAGAAAATTTATTTTATATATATATATAGGAGAAAAATTCGATGTGGGAATTTAGAGAGCGAGAGAAGGAAATTAAAAAGGGAAGGTGGGACTGGTTGGTGTAGTGAAACTGAGATTTTTGACTGGTTGGTGTGTTGGCAGTGTTGGGAAGTTTTTATAAGGTGAAAAAGTGGAAGATCTTGTGGGGGTCGGAGGCTCTGCACCATGCTTGTGTGTATTTTTAATTTTTCTAATGATAATAAAACAATATTCATTTTTTAAATAAAATGAAGTGGTGTCTCGACGTTTAATCAGACTATTCCATTATCAAATAATCCTCAATTTTAGAAATATAAATTTTGGTACAATGGATTAAATTTCAAACCTTCAATTTAGATGCAGATATTTTAAGTGTGAAACAAATGGATTGTCTTTTTTAGTCTTTTAACTTTTATTTTTAGAAGAGGCACAGTGAAAAGGAAGGAAACTATAGACATCTTATTTTGTTTCGGCTTATACCCGAGATCCCTGGTCTTGATGATGAAGAAGTCTCAATCACTACTGAAATGATCAACACTGTATATTAAATTTAAATACAACAACTCAAGCCACAAGATTTGATCCCATATTTCAAACCCAATAGTAACGTTCTCACCAAAGAGGCGCCTCTCTCTCCTACTGAAAATTTCTATATATATATATATATATATATACACATATATTTAAAAGATCATGTTTTAGAGATCCAACTAATGTAGCATATAGGCTCATAGTCATAGAGGCATTCATTCGCACCTGAGATGCTAAGGATCAAAGACATTTCATAAATAGTATGAAGTATCATGGGCCTTGTCTCACAACGCTAGGGATTGATAATGAGTGTGAGTTAAAAGTACTCTGTTTGAGGATTGTTTGGAACTAAACCACTAAGGTCGTTCATTGTGTAATTGAACAAAATACCCTATGATCAAGTATCAACCATTGATAAATCAAACATAATTGCTTCTCTTCTACAAAAAAAAAAATAATAAAAAAAAACAAAAAAAAAACCGAGAAATACAATTCGTTAAAAAGTTTAACACTAATGTGTGTTCACAATTACAAATTTGCAACACCAAATGTCACGTTTTGTTTGTGATTAGTGATGGTGCTGCTGACATATTTGTCGAGTCATTTGATCGGGACCTAAATTGGATGTTTTGCTTTTTCCACCCAATTTTTACCACATTTTACAAGAGATGGTGAGCTTTTCCACCCAACTTTTACTACATTTTACTAGAGATGGTGTGTCACGTCCCAAACCCAATACCTAGATTTGTGACCATGACCAAAATGTTAATATTAAGCTTAAACCTGATATTAACAAGAACCAACTAAACTTATAAACAAAAACTTTCATCTTTCTACTCATTCTTGTTTCTTTACATTCTTGATATAACTTTTCATTTGATATTCAAAGCATCTACATTGTACTTCAAGGGATAACATAATCCACCAATCATTCAAATTCCCCACAAAGCTTCTCAGGATATTTCCCAAACTTCGATTTACAACTTCAGTTTGTCCATCTGTTTGTGGATGGTAAGAAGAGCTAAGTTGAAGTGTAGTTCCAAGTTTCCTCCAAAGAATATGCCAAAAATGACTTACAAACTTCGAATCACAATCAGAATTGATAGTTTTTGGAACAGCATGAAGCTTAACTATCTCTCTAAAATACAAAACAACAATAGAAGATGCATCTGCAGCCTTGTTACAAGGAACAAAATGAGCCATCTTTGAAAATTGATCAACCACCACCATAATAGAATCCTTGTTTCTTTGAGTTAGAGGCAAACCCAAAACAAAATCTAAACTGATATCTTCTCATAGAGCCTTGAGAACTAGTAATGGTGTGCATAATCAGTGTTCTAACTGTGGCTCTTAACAATTTGGCAAGTTCTGCAACTTCTCACAAGAGACATAACAGCATGAGTCAACTCAAGCCAATAGAAATTTTCTTGCACAAGAGCAAGAGTTTTGTCTCTTCCAAAGTGTCCAGCAAGACCTCCTCCATGAGCTTCTTGAATAATTACTCTTTGCAAAGAAGACTGAGGAATGCACAATTTGTTATCTTTGGGAAAAAAAAAATTCAAAAAATGGTTAATAGAACCCTTGGAACAATCTTTCCACACATTACCAAAGACTGGATCATCATTATACAACTCCTTGAGAACTTCAAAACCTAGCATCTACATCTCCATAATGGTTAGCTAAGAATGTCTTCTACTTAATGTATCAGCCACTTGATTCAACCCATCTGGCATGTCGACTATTCAAACACTTCAAAGATTCATGATTAGAATAAAGTAGAAACTCATTTAGAAGGAGATAATGACTCCAATGATCCAAAGCATGAATAAATGATGAATAATTGCATAAAAATATTAATCATAAGTAGATTTTTTTTTTCTTGCATTCATTCAATTTCTCACTAAAGAAAGCAATAGGTTTACCCTCTTGGCTAAGCACAACACAAATTCCCACACCTGAAGCATTTCAATCAACTTCAAAAAACTTGTTGAAATTTTAGAGTAAAAGAATTGGAGTTTCTGTAACCTTTTTCTTGAGCCCTCTTTTGGGCTTCTTAATTCCACTGAAACCTTCCTCCCTTCAAACATTCAATAATAGAGGCAATGGAGTTTGTATGGCTGAGGATGATTTTTAGTTTCTAATCTCAACTTCTCCACCATGGTTGCTGCAACAACATTCTCACAACTTCCCCCATCAATGATAACATCACAAAATTTTCCATGAGAAGTGCATCTAGTATGGAATATATTGTTCCGAAGCCATTCATCTTCTGCATAGGCTACCTTGAGACTTCTTTAAACAAGTGACTCTCTTTGATCAACATAGATCACCTCCTCATTGAAATCAGCACGTTCATGAACTACCAGTGCAGACTCATCTTCATCCTTTATTCCCACATCTTTCTCCACAAGAGAAACTATCTTGTGATTTGGACAATTATAAGCAATATGTCCAAGGCCTTGACATTTAAAACATCTACAACATTTACCAAAGGTGTTGGGACGATTAAGACCTAATGTTGATTCATTCCTTGGTGGTTGCTTGATAGTGGCTGTCTTGGATAGTGCAATGGACTTAGAAGTGGAACCACTCCCTCAGTTAGAAACCCCCTCTCGATTATAATATCGAAAGCCACTACTTTGCATTTCCTCAATTGCTTTTCCACTTTCATAGCAAGCTTGCAAACATCATTGTAAGTCCAACAGGGTTGTAACCAGACCACATCACTGAGTTCAGCACGTAACCCCCCAAGATAGCGAGCTATCATTTGCTCATCTGGTTCTACATTATCACATCGAACCATAAGATGATCAAACTTCGATGTATACTCCACAGAAAGCTCTTTTTGCTTGAAATTATGAAATTTCATAAAAGCATCTTACTTGTAGTGGTCGGGAAAGTATTTTCTCTTGAGCTCTCTTTTCATCTTTTCGCATGTCACAATACAATCTCTTACTTCACGTTGTCGCAGCCTCTTAAGATGCTCCCACTAAATCGAAGCATGTTTCCTTAGCTTGATGGCAACAATCTTTACTTTGCGATTTTTTGGAATATCTTTGAAATCAAAGGTTCGCTCAACAGTAGTTATCCAATCAATGAAATTATCAGGTGGCATATTCCCTTCAAATTGTGAAATGTCTACCTTTATATCATAACTTTGTTGTAAGTTTATGATATGATGAGGATGGGGTGGAGTGCTCTTGCCGGAGGAATGACTATGCGCACGATGAAGTGGATTCTCCTTTTCATCATCGCTAATAGCTTTAGATTTTGAATTATGATATCTAGGACCTTGTCCTTGATTCTTGTAAAACTCAAAATGATCTTAGAGTTGCTAAAATTGCCTCCTCAAATCATCCATTTCAAAATCTTGATGATCACTCTTAAGTTTCTCAACATTATTCCCATGTCGATGATGTCCAACCATTGAACCAAAGCTCTGATACCAACTAATAGCGGATTTGTAAGGGAAAAACCAAACTGGTCCGATAAAAGGATGGCTAGAATGTCATAGGGTACAATGGGTTGAACCAAATTTTTTAGGTAAAATGCATGGTCAAAATTTATATGTATCAATATAATTACATTCTTACTTTACCAAAGGGATGCATATACACATCACCGCCTATAAAAGCTATTACAAAATGCTTGGGAAATACAACAATGAACTACAACACTTGGAGGTGAAGCTTCAATGTTATCCTCTGCAGCTCAAGTTCATAAAGTTTAAGAGAACTTTCTGAGGGATAAACACATTGGAAGCTTGTTTGCACTAATACAATTACATTGCTCTATGCAAGGGACCCCAAATATTTACATCAGCCATCATAGAAAAAATATTTTAAATTACTCGGGACAAACAATCAACTCTCACTTAGCAATGGTGCTTCAATGTCATCCTCTGAATCACAGCTTGAAGGCACCCCAGGTTTAAGTAGGCAAGCATAACATAATGAAATCATCTGAGGAGAATAAGATGCAGAGTTAGTTAAGAGAGAGAGAGAGAGAGAGAGAGAGGGGGGGGGGGGGGAGTATATGCTTACCATGCATACAGATGCACATACAATACTGAAACCTTTGCAGTTGAAAGGAGCACTACTAGATAAGAACCATGCTGAGATAAAAATTTAGCTTGTTAGCAATACATATGAATTGATTCTAACACTCAACTAAAAAAAATGATGAGTTAGTCTGCTCACAAGTCAATGGACTCATTACGAGCGGTGATAACAAACTTGCTATTGATTCCACACCAGCCACAAATCCTTGTGCTTTTCCCTTCACAAACAATCGAACATACATGTCAATGGAATGACCATGGTCATATGCTTTGTACTGTATTTAGCTCAAGAACTAACTCAACACAAAACAAATTATTTTGATGTGGAAGAACCCTATGTCTACATTTATTTCTTTTTTGTTTGGTATACTCCTGAAATTCTCCATCAATTAAGTGAATGCAGCAATTTTGGGTGTAAAGTAGCAATTTTCGAGGCATAAAGCATTTGATAACTGTAGATAACTGAACAAAAGATAAAAATCATTGGACCAATTTTTGTACAAAGCCACCATTTTAAACCCAAAACTCACTACTGGACACATGCTGATCTAATTCATTCCGAACACATGTTGATGAACCTGCCTCTTTTTTTTAATTGAGTTCAAAGTCAATCTAAAGGAGTAGAAAACAACCAGTTCTAGAGGAGTAGTGTGACTTATGAGATGCATTAGCTTTACTCAAACAACTTTATCAAATTCAACAGCCTCTCCCTATGTATAATAATACCGAAAGGTGTAAATACAGAAACCAGGACTTTCCTTGTATTGACAGTAAGAGTAGAAGATTATTATTTTTTGGTTGCTAGAAAGAATATTAAGAACTATGGAATGCAGAACTGTAGGTAATGGGATCACATGTATTTTCCAAACCTGATTTTTTGAGCTTGATGCTCTTGAAATAATTGCATAAGTCTGCATATAATTTGACAGGCAAAATTGAAAAACCATTAGAATTAAAGGTGAATTGAATAATCACATTGAATATTATTTTATGAAAAAATTTATGATTCCAATACTTACAGCAGGTCTTACAAGGACAACTACAACTTTAAATGTGGCACTTATGAATGGTACCTGCATTGTGGCAATGTTGCATTGTTACTGACTGAGAAATGTATCAACAGTTGAAAAATAATAAACAGAACTAGGAAACTTTAGTTTTACTTTCACAAAGCCACGATTAGTACATGATTGAATTTATAACTCCCTATGAGGAATGGAAATTAAAAAATTCAAAATAGCCTAAAGAAAAAAGAAAAGAAAGAAAAGTTTGTGATCAATGTCACTAGTGCTTTTTGAACCACAGATTCTTTCATAAAAGAAGCACTCAAGTTCCCTACATGCACGTGAAACTCTTAGAGCATAGAGTAATTTTTATATTCCTCATGTAGTATGTTTTACAAAGTTGTTTTCAAAATTTAAAATTTTCAAACTACAAATTACGTATATAAACATGATTCATGTAAGAAAATAGAAATAACATTGATATATCCAAAAATCATTTAAGGCTAAATATTTGCTTGCAAGCCAACTCAAGTGTTTGTGTCAGAAAATTTTCCTTTAGCATAGAATTAAATAACGCATTCATAAAGTATGTACATACCCATGCCGCCCATGCAAGGCCATTGAATAATGCCTGCACAGCAAAAACAATCATTAGTTTTTATTTTATTTTGTAATTTATGCTGGAAGGATTAAAGGAAATGATTATAAGAGACTTACATAAGCTATTGATGCAAGTAAACCTATGCACAATATCACTTTCTCTCCAACCAATGGATTTATTAGTGGAAGCACCAACATCTGGAACCACAAACCAACATGTTATAGGAAGAGCATTCCTGAAGGAATTTAATATCTTCATAAAGGAAAACAACAAGTTCAACACAATTATCATATGGAATATTTTTGAAAAAAGAGGTTTCATTCATGCTGTTAGTATGAGCATTGAACAGTACTATCAATTCCAAAGACTCTGAAAGGATTATAAGCAATTAGGAATCGAGTACTAAAAGGTATAGTATTCTCAATTCCAGAACTCATAAAATAAACTTTTTAATTGTCAAAATTTTCAAACGAAAAAAAATGTGCTCACTAATGGAAGACAATTAAATAGAATATGACCCTAAGAATAGTTTCATTTCTATAACCACGATGCCTTTGCATTGTTTTCTAGTTGAGAAGACAGATTATCAACCATTACAACACCAACTGGAAGAATTATTCTTTTGATAACTTCTGAGCAACAAAGCAGAGGACTTATAGGAAAACTCTGGCATATGCCAAGCAGATAAAGTTAATAACATACTAGCAAATATTGATATACTGCCTTGATTGAGGGGAAAATATGAGAATAATTCACAATCTTCAGTATAAAGGTATACCAAACTCTTTTTAAGTAAATATAAGGAAACTTTAGCATCATAATATACTTCACCTGTGAAACAATTGAACCTATTCCCACAAGCATCAGAATATCTGAGAACTGATTTTTATCGAAACCAAAAGCAGCCTTCAAATAGTACTGCACAGGTAGTGGCATAACCATCAATTCATTGAATCAAAACAGAAACATTGTTTCATAAATTTTCATTACTCAACTTTATGGATTGGTTTAGTTGCAGTTATCTTATGAGATGATAAATCTAGCACTATCTTATCCTGAACTATTGATTAAGAAAGCCTTTGGCTTTGTCGTCTCTAGGAAGTCTGAAGCTCTCACACCTGAAAGTTCAAAATGGGTATGAAACACCCTTGAACGTTTAGACCCCAAATTACAAAATTACCAATTCAAGCTTAATATCAAACGATTAACATGCGGAACATGAATATAAGCTAAATACAGAATTGATAAACAATCTAAGCCAAATATAAACACATCCACAGCAGTAAATATAAGGCAAAGATAAAGGGAAGGAAGATGCAAACACACGGACAACACACGATGTGTTATCGAAGAGGAAACCGAAGTCCTCGGCGAAAAACCTCTCCGCCACCCTCCAAGCGGTCAAATAATCCACTAAAGAATGTAGTTGGGATACATGAACAGCAGAAGACCCTCCAAGCCTAATCTACCCAAGTACCTAAGCCCTCCAAGCTTCTTGCTCCAACGAGGTTGCGCCGAACTATTTTCTTCTCTAGCTTACCGGATTCCGCTATAACCTATAGCATCAACCAATATGAATTGGTTCATTCCTAACTGCTTCCCAAAGCACCAAATAAACCTTCTCACAGATATGGGTATGGTGAGAAAAGGATTTGGTCAATAGCCTCTCAAGGATTTATCAATGGAGAGGAAGAGAGTAGAGGAATTTGAGGAGTCTCTTAGTGAAGATTGGGGATGAGGCAATCTTATTTTTCTCTAGGGTTTCTCTCTCAATTTTCTCTCTAGAAGCTCTCTCAATTTAGTGGGTATAAGGGTGTATATATAGTAGGGTGAGAAGGGAATGCAAAACGTCAGTTTTTTGCCAAACAGGGTTTACTCGCGGCTTGACCTCGCGGCTTGTCCAAGTCGCGAGTTCCAGTCGCGACGTAACGGCCTGGACAGCCTGGAACTTTTGTCCTGTAGCGTGACAGTTGGCGCAACCCTTCAGCTTCCCAGTGTGCCTCTCACGTGCCTGCCTTTCGCGGCTTGCTAGTCGCAATCCACCCGCGAGCCCTAGCCGCGAGACTCTGTTTTTCTTGCATACTCTTGAGCTTTTCTTCACATCTTCTCACACACTACCCTTACAATTTTCCCACCTAAATACAGGGTTACTAAGTGCTAAATTACAAGCAAATTGGTCACGGAATAAAGCCAATTAGATGGTTGATTAAATTCAACCTTACAACACCTTTTCTTTTTCTGCATGAGCTTCAGCGCAAAATTTCTCCCATTACTTTGGTGGGTTCAGGACATGTGCTTGATCTGTTTGCCAATGACAACTGCTAACCAGCTAAGTCATGACTCCTCTGATTTATACTCTCTTGAATAAAGCTCTCTAGGGTCTCCTGCTTCATGTCTAAGTCTCTACCAATTTCTCTTTCCCCAAGTCCTTCTACATTCTATTTGTATAAGATCTTTAAAATATTTCCTTCAAAAATGGACATCTTTGTCTCTATATAATAAACAAAATTATTTTTATATATTTTTGGGGTAAGCACATCGCATACAAATCCTTCCCCAACAAGGTATGTTTACTGGGCATTCCCCTTCTCCCTTTTCTTTATTTTCTCCTCCTCTTTTTCAACCCCGAATCACACAATGTGCCAATTACTGATTTATAATGACAATTAGATTTTGGCCAAACTAAGATTGGTAGCAACAATAAGCATCACAAAAGCTTTCAGTTCCATGCAAGGTCTTAAGATTCTGACTGAAACTATTCTGAAAAGGCTGAAAGAATATGTCGTTTGTCAAAAAGAAAAAAATAATTATGGAAAAAGGGAAAGAAAATTATATATATATATATATATATATATTTAAAATATCTGATGCTGTATGATGGTACCAAGAGGAAATTGTCAGCATGCAACCATCTATTTGCTTGTGAAAATGATAAATTAATAGGAAACATACCATCAAGACATAGGTGATGCCAGACATTCCCAACTCATAGAAGAAAGAAACCAGAGAAATGCCCCTTAAAGTTGGACTGTAAAAGAAAAACGAAGCACTTTTAGCCAGACAAAGACAATTTATTTATAATGTTCTGCAGGTATAAAGGTTTGGATGCTTATACTGCCTAAGAGATTCCAGATATGGCTTTTACGTAATGCAGGATGAGGATATTTTAAGCTGTCTTGATTATAGACAAAATTACCTGCTCAAAACTATTGTAGCAGCATCTTTCATTGATTTGTATCGTTTCTGGATAATTTTAATTGTCTTAGCTAAGCAAGCTGAATCTTGGTCCCCGTTTGGAGCCCGCTTAACTGTCTCAACCAGAAAGAGTTGAATATAAATCGGAGATAAGATCAAGAGAGCTATTGAAACCTGAAACAAAAGGCTGAATTGGTAAAAATGATTTTACAGAAAAAGATGACAGAATTAAGGCTGTATGGCTAATGCTGAATTTAGAGCAGCAGCATACCGGAAAAATGTACTTTTCTGGGAGAAAAAGTGCCAGAAGATTTCCCAAGACATGTGAAGCAGAACAAAGGCCTGTTATCCAACTAAAAGCTGCTGCCCTCTTATTCTCTTCAACAACATCCGCCTACAAAGGAAGGGAAAATGTGACCCCCGATATTCCCTATTCATGATCATCAATCATTGAGGAACAAGTCTTACCGCATAAGCAACAGCAATGCAGAAAATACTCCCTTGACTTAGAATATAAGATATTGTACGAAGAACATAGTAAGCATATATAAATCCTGTAGACTGATTGCAGGCAAGTATAGCTGAAAATAGAAGACAGAAAAATCAAATTAGTAAATTCACTTGATGGTCTTGACAGTATCATTAATGTAATGCTAGTAGCATCATACAAAGTAAGCATTAATATCATTCGCAATTTTAAAAGGTAATCATGTATAGTTGTAATGGAAATTCCCCCTTTTTTTCCTTATATATTTATTCTTTCAACATGCATAGTTGAACTATAATTACATTTAACTCTTCTTTGTCTCTCATCTTTCATACATCATTTAGGATGCTTATCTTACTCTAGATCAGTTTCGGATGAATGGTGTCGTCAGTATCCATTCATTCAATCAGAATCAGCGGGAATTCAAAATTTTCTGTGTTTTCAGATGTATAATCCACCAAAAACAAAAAAGATCACCTTTGACCCATTTTCTTTTTTAAAAAAGGTTCTTGGCCAGACTCTGTCAAATTAGTTTAGCCTGAAGCCATATTCATGCCTTAGAAATGGTTTATAGGTTTGAATGCTAAACCATCAATCTTTTGACATGCACATGGTCTATAGTATCCCATCCACTGCCTTCAAAAGCATTTGTAAATTTCATAGACAGAATCACATTAATTTTTTTCTAAAATATTAATTAAAAAAAAAAAAAAACCATAATTGTGAAACAGCTAATGCACAGTTAAAGTGACATACATATTCAGGATTTCATATCCTTAATTTTCAAAGTTCAGAAGTAAATGTTTCTCAAAAAAAAGTTCAGAAGTAAATACTTAATAGTTTGTACATTTAACTTCACATAAGCAAGTAAGTTACTCAAATGAAACATACCAAAAGGGAATATAGATGTGGATATGGTAAGAAGGAGCATTGGTTTACGCCCATACTCATCTGCAAGCTGACCTAACAGTGGAAGCACCACCATCTTGAAAATTCCAACCACCTGCACGCATTTAAAATATATATGTCAAACTTAATTTAAAGAAAAATTGTCTCTGTTATCTTTCCCAGTCTTCTTCTGCATCTCATGTTAACAAGAAACTGCTTTCTGACTCAATGCAATCAAAAAATTGAAATTTAATTGAGAAGCATAAAGTAAAACAATTACGAGAAATGTTAACAGTTGCGGGCTAAGGGAATTTGTTAGCTTTTGTTAGTAAACTATTTTTAAAAAGTTTTTATGAGAAAAAAAAAATAATGTTTTGATAATTTTTTTTTATTTCTCATAAAAGTAGTGTTAAAACTTTCATAAAATGATTTGTTAACAATTACATCAAGGGTACCCGTTAACAGGACCTAACAAATATTATACATAATATTTTTCATAGTAAATTTCAGACCTGTTAAGTTGCGAAGTTGTAATTGGTTCTCATTTGAACCAATTATTAACAACACTTTATTAATTATCCTTGAAAAGATTTGTGACTCAGGTTATTGAAGGAAACTACATGTGGTAAGCCACACAATGATGAGAAAGGGTATCACATCAAGACCTATTGTAAACTCTAAGGTTATTGAAGGAAACTACACGTCATAAAGCCACACAATGATGAGAAAGGGTATATGAAGGCCGGCCTATGGTAAAATAGCATGCGACCTTTCAAGTTAACGTTGAGCTGAGAACAGTTTAAAAGGACCATAAGTTGTCCCTTTCAGGTGTCTTGATGAGTGTGAGACTGAGAGGATAAGAGAAAAGCTAGAAGGCGAGGGACCCTGGTTACTTGTCTTTATATATATATATATATATATATTTGATGGAATACTTGTCTTTTTTATACATTGGTACACAACTTGGTCACATTGATGAAGGCACTACTACAAGTCTACAACCATAACTTTGTGTCTCATATTTATTCATTAATCTACCATATTAAAGATGAAGGAAACAACAATAATTATTCCAACTTTTTGAGTTTTTATTTTTTTATTTTTACAAAAAGAGATTATTCCAAAATAGATTAAAATTCAAGAGGCCAATAACAAACCCAAAAAAAAAGCAGATCATGAATATGACATCTCTACGCCCCACACCCGAAATTAAAAGATGTGAACATTGCTTGCAAGGAAAAATTATAGTACCATTACATAATTACAAATACAGTGCTCAAAATTAAAGATATTTCCAAATCAAAATCATACAAGCAGATTCTCAAAAAAAAAAAAAAATCATACAAGCATATTTCTTTTATTTTGCCAACATACTTACCTAACAGAGCATCTAGTCTTATCATATCCTACCTATCTTCACTCATAATTTTGGGAGTGTAAATGATGATAGGAAATACCTCAATTAAGTACCCTATAATCAATGCCACTTACCCATGTAAATATTTTCTTTTAAAAAATCTCTCTCTCTCTCTCTCTCTCTCTCTCTCTCTCTCTCTCTCTCTCTACTACTTTGTAAATTTATTACATGGGTTTTGCTAGTCCATCAATCTTGGTGATCTATTTATAAGGAGCCATAGGTATGAGATATTGTTCGTATGAAACATAATATTATACTAACTTTGTATATACCATGCATAACCCATGACCATGAGTCAAAGATTCTAATTGAATCGTAACCTTAATTAAAAAAAGGTAATGGTATATAATAATATTTTTATACTATAAATCAATTTACTTTAAGAAGCTTCTAATTTCTATTCGTGGAAATTGACAAAATAATCATTTTATTTTAGACTAGCTTGACCCAATTAATAAATGGATAATTGAATATTTTTTTTTTTTTTTTTTTAGTAGAGAGTACGACATGTGGATTCATTTTTAGATTCCTGTAGTTTATGAATATCTATAAACTGTCATCAGTTTTATTTCCAAAAGGGAAAGTAGAGTAAGAACCAATGACCAACAAGTTTTGTGGGTCGTTACTAGTTTTCATTCAATTGCAATTATTTGCTTACGTAGATTTCAAACTAAGATATTAAAAATTCTCCAACCACTATTTCATTTATGAAAGCGTAAAAAGAAAAGTTGACATTGACACAGTGTTTTTCTAAAGAAATCAACATCTAATCCATCTAAAAGTCCTTGAAACTTTAAGGATAACAAAGTATTACTATCAATGATAAATTCCAGGAATATGATGGACAATGCAAGGCCCTTTTCTTTTTAATTCTTTTATTCCTTTTGGGACCATTAGTTGGGGCTGTTTGGGTGTCGATGAAAATTCAAACAAACAGTGAGAGAAAGGAGAATTATGAACTTGATTCGATTCTTTGAGCATAAAAAACATAAAGTAAAATTAAGTGAGAAATGGATCATTTTCCCTGCTTAGCACTATATAATTATAAACACTTACGAAGCAACTCCAAAATAATGTCCACCAAATAAATAAAAAAATCAAGAACTATGAGTATTAAGCGAAATTTTCAACTCTTTCGAGTTTCAGTGTCTTGGTGTCTATCAATAAATAAATAAATAAATAAATAAAAACAAGACTCAAACATGTTACAAAGAACAAGAAAGCGCCAAATTCGACAACCATAATTTTTTAAACAGATATAACACAACAACAACATTTTTTTTAATATCCCACGTTTGAATTGGATATTTGGTACGAGGTTTTTAACCAACTAAACATGGCTCATTTTTCCTCAATTTTTTTTTTCTCAGGAGCTAAACCAAAAAAACAAAAAAGACAGAATTTGTTACATACCGTTTGTTGAAGACCATTAAGATAAATAGCTTCTGTACAGGTTGAGTCTCCTGGACATAGAGCATTAGTAATAACATCAACAAGAACCGAAACAGTCATTTCCTCAGCGATCCAATGAACACAGAGTGGTAGTAGCAAGTGAAGCATGAGCTTTATTCCTTCCATGTCACTGCTACTGCTACTATTACTAATGTCTTGTCGTTTTCCAAGAACCTTGTTTGACAACATGGGGTAGTAGAAAATTTATTATATGTAGAAGGAGAAAAATTCGATGTGGGAATTCAGAGAGCGAGAGAAGGAAATTAGGAAGGGTAGGTGGGACTGGTTGGTGTAGTGAAACTGAGATTTTTGACTGGTTGGTGTGTTGGCAGTATTGGGAATTTATAAGGTGAAAAAGTGGATGATCTTGTGGCGGTCCGAGGCTGTGCACCATGAATGCACGTGTTGGTGTGGGTTGGGCGTGTGGCATTGCCTTGTTTGCTTGTGGATGTTTCGTGACTTTTCATCTTGGCTTAGCCTAGCTGTCTCTCTCTACTTTCTACTCTGTATATATAATAGCCTTATCCATGGAGTTTTACTCTCTGTTTGTGTGTATTTTTAATTTTTCTAATAATAAAAAAATAATATTCATTTTTTAAAAATAAAATGAAGTGGTGTCTCAACCTTTAATCATACTATTCCATTATCAAATAATCCTCAGTTTTAGAAATATAAATTTTGGTACAATGGATTAAATTTCAAACCTTCAATTTAGATGTAGATATTATGAGTGTGAAACAAATGGATTGTCTTTTTTTAGTCTTTTTAACTTTTATTTTTAGAAGAGGCATAGTGAAAAGGAAGGAAATCATAGACATCTTACTTTATACCCGAGATTCCTGGTCTTGATGATGAAGTCTCAATCACTACTGAAATGGATCAACACTGTATATTTAATTTAAATACAACAACTCAACCACAAGATTCGATCCCATTTTAAAAACCCAATAGTAACCTTCTCATCAAAGAGGCGCCTCTCTCTCCTACTGAAAATTTCTATAAAACAAAAATATTTAAAAGATCATGTTTTAGAGATCCAACTAATGTAGCATATAGGCTCATAGTCATAGAGGCATTCATTCGCACCTGAGATGCTAAGGATCATGGGCCTTGTCTCACAACGCTAAGGATTGAGAATGAGTGTGAGTTAGAAGTACTCTTTTTGAGGATTGTTTGGAACTAAACCACTAAGGTCATTCATTGCATAATTGAACAAAATACCCTATGATCGAGTATCAACCATTGATAAATCAAACATAATTGCTTCTCTTCTACAAAAAAAACCGAGAAATACAATTCGTTAAAAAGTTTAACACTGATGTGTGTTCACAATTACAAATTTGCAACACCAAATGTCACGTTTTACTTTTTCTTTTTGGAATAAAATTTTAACTAAGCAAAATAAAATAAAATCAATGAACTCCATTCCTTTGCGTCAAAATCTAATGAACACTCATATCATTTAAAAAACTAAACCTCAAGCACTTCAAAACAAAACAATAGATATTCTATACGTAAATCCAGCCAAGCCAAAACTCAAGCTAGTGAGTAGTGATGGTGCTGATGACATATTTGTCGAGTCATTTGATTGGGACCCAAATTGGATGTTTTGCTTTTTCCACCCAATTTTTACCACATTTTACAAGAGATGTTGAGCTTTTTCCACCCAACTTTTACTACATTTTACTAGAGATGATGTGTCACGTCCCAAATCCAATACCTAAATTTGTGACCATAACTGTTATGTTAATATCAAGCTTAAACTTGATATTAATAATAACCAACTAAACTTTTAAACAAAAACTTTCATCTTTCTTTTCATTCTTGTTTCTTTACATTCTTGATATAACTTTTCACTTGATATTTAGAGCATCTACATTGTATTTTAAGGGATAACATAATCTACCAGTCATTCAAATTCCCCACAAAGCTTCTCAGGAGATTTCCCCAACTTTGATTCACAACTTCAGTTTGTCCATCTATTTGTGGATGGTAAGAAGAGCTGAGTTGAAGTGTAGTTCCAAACTTCCTCCAAAGAGTACGCCAAAAATGACTTACAAACTTCGAATCATGATCAGAATTGATAGTTTTTGGAACACCATGAAGCTTAACTATCTCTCCGAAATACAAAACAACAATAGAAGATGCATCTGCGGTCTTGTTACAAGGAACAAAATGAGCCATCTTTGAAAATTGATCAACTACCACCACAATAGAATCCTTGTTTCTTTGAGTTAGAGGCAAACCCAAAACAAAATCTAAACTGATATCTTCTCATAGAGCCTTGAGAACTAGCAATGGTGTGCATAATCGGTGTTCTGACTGTGGCTCTTAACAATTTGGCAAGTTCTGCAACTTCTCACAAGAGACATAACATCATGAGTCAACTCAGGCCAATAAAAATTTTCTTGCACAAGAGCAAGAGTTTTGTCTCTTCCAAAGTGTCCAGCAAGACCTCCTCCATGAGCTTCTTGAATAATTACTCTTTGCAAAAAAAGACTGAGGAATGCACAATTTGTTATCTTTGGAAAAAAAAAAATCAAAAAATGGTTAATAGAACCCTTGGAACAATTTTTCCACACATTACCAAAGTCTGAATCATCATTATACAACTCCTTGAGAACTTCAAAACCTAACATCTGCACCTCCATAGTGGTTAGCTAAGAATGTCTTCTACTTAATATATCTGCCACTTGATTCAACCCATCTGGCATGTCGGCTATTCAAACACTTCAAAGATTCATGATTAGAATGAAGTAGAAACTCATTTGGAAGGAAATAATGACTCTAATGATCCAAAGCATGGATAAATGATGAATAATGGCATAAAACTCTTTATCATAAGTAGAATTTTTTTTTTTTTCCTTTCATTCATTCAATTTCTCACTAAAGAAAGCAATAGGTTTACCCTCTTGGCTAAGCACAACACAAATTCCCACACCTGAAGCATTACAATCAACTTCAAAAAACTTGTTGAAATTTGAGAGTACAAGAATTGGAGTTTCTGTCACCTTTTCTTGAGCGGGTCAAAGCTCTTTTGGGCCTCTTAATTCCACTGGAACCTTCCTCCCTTCAAACATTCAGTAACAAAGGCAATGACCAATGAATGGCTTACAGACATAATTCATTAATCGCATAAGAGTACTAGGAGCATATGAGAGTCCGAAGGGCATCACTATCCATTCATACAACCCTTCTTTAGTTTTGAAAGATGTTTTCCATTCATCACTATCCATTCATACAACCCTTCTCTATATATACACATGTTTCTTTATGTATGCAATCTCTTGTTTCTGTTTCACACTAAGATGCCTTGATGAGTATTATTTAAAGTGTTTCAGAAAGACGAGTTGTCAAAATGTACCATGCCATGAACTCTCTTCTTGCAAAGTTTTTCAAGAGTTTGTGTTAAGATTAGATTTTATTGTATTCAACAAGGGATTATAAGTTTAGTGATTTATGACTTCTTTTATACTTCTTTTGTTTGTTATGGTTTTGTCACAGATTGCCAAGGGAGAGATTGTTAGGACATATGTGGAACTTGTTAGAACATATGTTATTGTAAACTGGCTAATCCTTTGACAAAATGCACTTTACTTCTAATTGGATAGATCTAGGATGGGTTTAGTACTTCAAGAAACATGTTGTTCAAGCCAAGTATTAAAACCATGAAAATTGGACCATGAAACAAGTGAAGAAAAGCTGTTCATTAAAGCTGGATAGATTCTCGACAGAAGCTCGACAGATCTATCTATCAAGGTTTAATGATGAATCTTAACAGAAGCTGGACAAAAGCTGGACGAATTCTCGACAGAATCTCGACAGAAATATCTATTAAGATCTATGAAATCAAAATTTTCAGATCGGATTTTTGGCCCATGCTGACATGTATGTGTAGGGTTTCTTTTCTCACAACCCTAGACATATATAAGGCTTATTTTAAAGGCTGTCGCATAGGAGAATACAAAGAGAACACATACAAAAGGTGACCGAGTGTCTTATTCTCTTTGAAAGAAGCTACTGCGTCTTTATGCCTTAAGGTTTTATGACCATGTGCTTCCTGATCTTCATTGTAGATGAAGTGAAGAACTTTGCAGCCAACAACCTCTTCAAGTTGCTGGAGTTAGTCACATACTGGAAGCTGTGAATCATTAGTTTGTCATGTACTGGGATTCGTGCAAAAGGGTGACGTTCATATATTGAAGAGTTTAGAGGTTCTGAAGCAGTAGAAGATTTCTACTGTAAGTTCATTTATAGGGATTGTAAAGTTTAGGGACAAAGGTTTTGTACTAGATCTGAATCTTCTCTTTATTATAGTAGATTTCTTTTCAGGAAGATTTCCCCTCAGGTTTTTTTACTGTTAAACTAGTTTGTTTCATTGGTTTTCTTAAGTCATCATATCTTGTCTTATTTACTTTTCTAATGTGCATGATATTGACATGATATTAATGTTTGTTTGTTTTAACAAGGTTTATTTATAATGAATCTAATTAACAAATTGGGTTTAAAACTTATTAATTCTATCAACCGAGATCTAAATTTCCCAATAACTAGTGCAACTGTCTCACACATAATGATAGGGATTACGAAAGCTGGCTTGATAGTGAAGGCACTCTCACTGCTATAGACCAACAATATGGCCATTGGCTACATGTTGCACCATATAGTCGCTCACAGAAACAAGTGATTACAGTGCTGGGCTTTTACAAGAAAAACAAAGAAAGCTCTTCTCAGCCAAGACAGCCTGTGAACTTGAGGCCAACTCCGACTGGGGGCACAGTAGCTCCACCACCATTAAGGGCAACTCCTGATGCACCTAGTTTACAACCAAAAAAAATATTGAAGAAATTGTTACTTCACCAACGGTTTCTGCAAAGTCATAGTAAGGAAGAGCTGCTACTCCTGATGCGGCTAGTTTTCTGCAAAGTCATAGTAGGGAAGAGCTGTTTGAGAAGCAACTAGAGGAATTAGACTATGAGTTAAGGAAGTTTAATTTTCCTATTACTCCACCAATGGGTAAGAATTTTAGTGCTAGGCCATTCCAATCAAGTCTTCCTAATAAGGAAAACTTTTCACAGCCAGCCTTAGATACGTTTGATGACTCCTTGACCCCACAGAATTCTACCAAATCCTCACAATTACCACACTTACCTAAAACAGCCAACCTACCCGAGACTTTACACCTCTTTAATGTACCAATCTCTAAAAACCCTAAATCATCTTGGAAACGGCTCCTCAGGTCTAACACGGTTTCATCCTCGGATGGAAAAATATCAGTAAGGCAGAAATGTTCACCCCAGGCCACGACTCACCTTGAGTTACCAAACAAAAAACCTATGGTTTCTCACCGTGTAGATGATCAAAATATATTGGTAGAGGTTGGTTCACAGCCATACCAGGAGCAATGAGTCTCTTAGTATGGAGCAATGAGGCCAACTCCGACTGGGGGCACAGCGGCTCCACCACCATCAAGGGCAACTCCTGATGCAGCTAGTTTACACCAGGAAAAAATATTGAAGAAATCGTTACTTCAACAACGGTTTCTGCAAAGTCATAGTAGGGAAGATCTGTTTAAGAAGCAGCTAGAGGAATTAGACTGTGAGTTAAGGAAGTTTAATTTTCCTATTACTCCACCAATGGGTAAGAATTTTAGTGCTAGGCCATTCCAATCAAGTCTTCCTAATAAGGAAAACTTTTCACAGCCAGCCTTAGATATGTTTGATGACTCCTTGACCCCACAGAATTCTACCAAATCCTCACAATTACCACACTTACCTAAAACAGCCAACCTACCCGAGACTTTACACCTCTTTAATGTACCAATCTCTAAAAACCCTAAATCATCTTGGAAACGGCTCCTCAGGTCTAACACGATTTCATCCTCGGATGGAAAAACATCAGTAGGGCAGAAATGTTCACCCCAGGCCACGGCTCACGTTGAGTTACCAAGCAAAAAACCTATGGTTTCTCACTGTGTAGATGATCAAAATATATTGGCAGAGGTTGGTTCACAGCCATACCAGGAGCAATGAGTCTCTTAGTATGGATCTGTTGGGGCCTTGGGAACCAACGTACAAAAAATTAGTTTGCTGATTTGGTGTGGGCAAAAGATCCCTCTACAATGTTTATAGTCGAAACATGGGTAGACAAAACAAGGCTAGAACTAGTTCAGAATCGTTTGAAGTTTAAACATAAATTTGAAGTTCCAAGGAAAGAGAAGAGGGGTGGCTTGGTTTTTTTTTGGAAGGAAGACTTTGATTTATCAATTGAAACTTTCTCCAAAAACCATATTCACACTACAATCAATAAAAATAAAGAGGATGAGTAGTGGTTCTTGGGCTTTTGTGGTGAACCTGATCAACAAAAGCGACATAAAGGGTGGGCAAGACTACATAGTCTGAAAAATTGAAGCAATGCGGCGTGGTTGGGTGTAGGTGACTTTAACGAGATCACACGGCAATCAGAAGAAAAAAAAAAAGGAGGACGAATTCGGCCCTATAACCAAATGTAATCATTCAGGGATGTTCTTGACCAATGTGGCTTCATGGATTTGGGATTCCTGGGATTCAATTCATGTGGCACAAACATTATGCCGACTACACGGTTTGGGAGAGATTGGATAGAGCAGTAGCAACAAATGAGTGGCTATCAAATTTTCTAGGAACAAAAGTCCATAATATTGACGTAACTTGCTCCGACCACAAACCACAATGGATTGTTCCAGATGGTATGGATTGCCATTTTCGGAAACCCTTCCATTTCGAGCAAATGTTAATGTCAAAAAAGGGATGCAGTGATACAATTAAGGCAGTGTGGAAGGAAAGAATCAATGAGACAAGTGCTGCATAAGTACCCCGAAAGGTGGACAGATGTGGGAAGAACTCACCCGATGGAATAAAAAATGTTTTGGGAATTTTTGTTGAGACCTAGAACAAAAGAAAAAGCAATTGCAATGGGCGGAAAAATTGCAAGCCAGGGAAGAGACACCAGCCGAATAAGGCAACTTGAATAGGAAATTAATTTGTTGTTGGACAAAGAATCAAAGATGTGAAGCCAAAGGTCTAGAATCATGTGGCTTAAAGATGGGGATCGAAATAATAAGTTTTTTCATGGTAAGGCAACCCAACGACATAGACGAAATTACATCAAAAAGCATAGAGATGCTTCGGGTAAATGGTGTACACAACAAGATTAGTTGGTTAACACAATTGTCAATTTTTATCAAGACCTCTTCACTACATCAAATCCATCCGATTTTGAGGAGGTTACTAACACCATTCCACAACTTGTTACACATGAGATGAATGACATGTTGCTGGCCGAATTCAAGGTGGAGGAGGTGGAGAGTGCTTTGCGACAAATGGCTCCCTTGTAAGCTCTTAGGCTTGATGGTATGCCCCCACTTTTTTATCAAAGCTATTGATCTCTATTGGGCAGTGATGTGACATAATCTATTCTATTGTTTTTGAATTCGGGCTCCATGCCAAAGGCTTTGGGTCACTCCTTCATCACATTGATCCCCAAGGTAAAAAATCCTAAATTTATTTCGGAGTTTAGGCCAATAAGTTTAAGTAATGTGTTGTATAGAGTTTTTGCAAAGGTTTAGCCAATCAACTAAAACTCATTATGCCTCACCTTATTTCTAAACAACAAAGTGCATTCATGTCGGATCGTTTAATCTCAGATAATATCTTGGTAGCCTTTGAGACCTTACACTATATGAGAAACCATGGGACGAGCAAATCTGGTTACATGGCTCTAAAATTAGACATGAGCAAGGCTTATGATCGTGTGGGGTGGAAATATATGGAGAAATTTTTGGAAAAAGTTGGGTTTTTATGAAAGTTGGAGACATTTGATGATGAAATGCATCACCAATGCATCCTATTTGGTGCTAATAAATGGTGAACCTCATGGGGACATTACTCCCACAAAGGGACTCCGTCAAGGGGACCTTCATTCACCATACTTGTTCTTGATGTGCATCGAGGGGCTGCATGGACTAATTAAGAAGGCAACCACATGTGGAGATATTAGGGGGTGGCCATATGCAAAACAGGGCCTCGACTAACCCATTTGCTTTTCGCAGATAATAGTTTGATTTTTTGCAAGGCTTTGGAGAATGAATGTCAAGCTTTGTTTGAGGTGCTGTCCAAATATGAAAGGGCCTTAGGTGAAATGATTAATAGGACCAAAACTACCCTATTTTTTAGTAAATCAACTTATCATGATATGCAGCTTTTGATTAATGATGCTATTAGGGTTCCTATGGTACAGCATTATGAGAAGTAACTAGGACTTCCCTCTTTCATTAGCAGGAAGAAAAAGGACAACTTTGCAAATATCAAACAATGGGTTTGGAAGACCTTACAAGGATAGGAAACTAAACTCTTGACCTAGGCAGGAAGAGAAATCCTAATTAAATATGTTGCTTAAGCCCTCCCCACATATACAATGTCTTGTTTCAAGCTCTCAGTCACTTTATGCCATGAAATTGAAGCACTTATCTAAAAATTCTTTTGAGGGCAACGAGGAGAAAATCGAAAAATTCATTGGTTGAAATGGGAGACAATGTGCAAGCCCAAGTCACAGGGAGGATTGGGTTTTAAAGATTTGACTATGTATAATGATGCTCTCTTGCAAAAGCAAACATGATGCCTCCTTCATGATACCCAATCTTTATTTTACCGAATCTTCAAAGCTAAGTTCTTCCCCAATTGTTCAGTGATGGAGGCAACAAATCCCAACAATTCTTCTTACGCTTGGAAAAGCATCATCAAGGGAAGTGAAGTCATTACACGTGGAGCCTCTTGGAGAATTGGAATAGGTGCTGCAGTTGATATTTGGGGTAGTAATTGGCTTCCAACACGACATAATCCAAGGATTATTTCTCCAGTCATGTCGAGTTTGCCATCACACAAGGTTAGCTTCTTAATTGACCCGGTGCAATGAGTTTGGAAAGAGCCCATCCTTGATAACAATTTTTTTGAGTTTGAGGAAGTGAAAGTTCAAAAAGTGTGTAAAACACCTATGAATGTTTAGATGCCCAATTCACAAATTACCAACACAAGCTTATAATCAAACAATGAATGTGCAGAATATGAAAATAAGCAAAAACAAAATTGGTAAAACAACCTAAACCGAAATTAATCACAACCACAGCAGTAATTAGAAGGCAAAGATTAAGGGAAGAGAGATACAAACACAAAGACAACACATCAATGTGTTATCAAAGAGGAAACCAAAGTCCTCGGCGAAAAACCTCTCCACCGCCCTCCAAGCGGTCAATAATCCACTAGAGAATAAAGTTGGGATACATGAATAGCAGAAGACACTCCAAGCCTAATCTACCCAGTGCACCTAAGCCCTCCAAGCTTTTTGCTCCAACAGGGTTACGTCGAACGTTGTCTTCTCTAACTTACCAAATCCCGCAACAAGCTCCATGTTGCATCCACCATCCTTGACATCTTCCAATGCTTCCCAAGCTCCAAAAACACTCAACACTCTAAATGGGTGTGGGTAATATTCTGGTACAAGTCTCCTCTCAATAGGTATAACAATGGGAGAGGGAATGAGAAAAGACTACAAAGATTTCTCTCTAAGAATGGGTAGCTCTCTCTAATGGTTGGGTGTGTTGTAGAAACCTCTCTTAGGGTTTTTCTCTTTGAATAGCCACCCTACATTTCGTGGGAATAAGGGTATTTATAGTATGGTATGAGATGGAATGTGAAAAGTCAGTTTTCATCCAAACAAGGCATTCTAGCAACTTGGCCTCGTGACTGGAACAAGTCACGAGTCTGAGTTGCGAGTTAACTACCAGGTCAGACTGTACTTTTTGTCCTGTAGTGGTTCAACTGTCATGACCCTTCAGTTCCCTACATGCTTCACACGTGTGGCGACTTACGAGTCGCGAGTCAGTCGCGAGATCCAGTCGTGAGACTCCTTTTGAAAGCACACAACTTGAGTTTCTTCATACTCTCTCACACACAACCCTTACATTATTCCCACCTAAATACAGGGTTTCTACATGCTGAATTACAAGCAAGTTTAGCAAGGAATAAAGCCAACACATGGTTGATTAAATTCAACCTTACAGGAAGAAACCATCAAGCGAATCCCTCTCTGTCAATCAATCCAAGAAGACATTTTGATCTAGCCATGGAATCCTGATGGTGAGTATTTGGTGAAATCTGGGTATCAATTCTTGCTACGTGCCTCTCAAGCCTAACAACCCAACAACTCTATGGTGGAAAACATGAAACCATAATGTAACAAAATCTGAGGATTGAACGTTCTAGCAAAGGTGAAAAATTTCATGTGGCATGCTAATCAAAACTCCCTACCTACGAAGACCAATCTGATGAAGAGGAAGGTGGTACCTGATGGTCTTTGTGACATTTGTAAGCTACAACAAGAAGATACTGGCCATGCCATGTACCATTGTTCAAAGCTGGACAGCCTCTAGAATTCGACACCAACTTAGAATCACAGCAAGCCAAAACAGAGCGCAAGTTTCATTGACATGCTTGGTTTTGTTTTTACAGAAGATATGAACCTGGAAATGTTTATCTTGATGATTTGGGTGGTTTGGAATCGTTGCAACAATCTAAGATTGGGTAAACCTATGGTACCATTGAACCAACTGCTGTAGTTAGCCAAGGAACGCCTACAAGAACGTGACTCTCTCTCTATGAGTCTATTGAGAAGTCACCCTCAACAATCCCAAGTGGCCTAGATTCCTCCATCAACCTCTTACTTCAAAATAAATTTTGATGGTGCTACATTTTAGAAGGAAGGCAGTGTTGGTTTGGGCGTAATAATCCGAAATTGTGATGGACAAGTTATGGCAACGCTTTCTTAGCAGGTACCATTGCCTCACTCTATCATCGAGGTAGAAGCATTGGTTGGACGACGTGGAGTGGAACTTGCCCTTGAATTGGGTTTCTATAATATCAAGCTTGAGGAAGACTCGGCAGGCTTAATTAGTTCTCTCAAGGATGGTCACAGGTCTCTAGCTCAATATGGTCACATTGTAACAGATATTCATTACCTTGCCTCGTAGTTTTCTATTTTCAATTTATCTTATGTACGTAGGCATTCTAACAAGGTGGCTCATTCTCTGGCAAGAAGAGCACTCATTTCCCCCCTCCCTCCCTCCCTCCCTCCCTTGTCAATCAGGATGGAAGATGTACCTCCAGATGTCACTCATGTTATACATGCTGATTTTAGCACATTACCTTAATAAAATGTTTGTCCGGATTCTCAAAAAAATAAATATAATAAAATAATCACTGCAACATCTATAGAAATTTAATACATGAAAATAAATGCATTTAACTACTTAATAAATTGTAATTAATCTATACATTAACATAAATGCAATCTTTTGATTTTAATGAGGTGGAGGGCTAAATGAAGAGAATTTTTATTTCTTCTTAAGGAATGATCACTTGGGAAAATATTAGATGGAATTGGCTTATCTCTAGTACATTTTTAACAAATATCTCCTTTTGTTTTAATAAAAAACTGTCACATCACCCATTAACTAAATTAAAGGTGTCATTGTATATTTAAAATAACAGGAGATGTCCAATTAAAAAAGTACTAGAAGTAAGTCAAACTCATATTAGATTATACTATGACAAAAGCATTTTAAAGTTTCAAATTTGAACTTTATCTTATCTTTGACTTTTATATATTATATAGAGTATAGATTACCTAAAGGCGTTTTAGTGTTTTAAAATAGTACTTTCTCTCCATTTTGGCTTTTATACATTAAGATATCAATTTTAAAGGTTTACTTTTTATATGTGACCTCCATACCTTTGTTCAAAATCTAATAAACGCTTATCACTTCAAAGAAAAAAAAAACTAATAAACGACAATAGCTTTTCTATACAT
Source organism: Quercus ilex subsp. ballota (assembly GCA_032727855.1). Lineage (NCBI taxonomy): Eukaryota > Viridiplantae > Streptophyta > Magnoliopsida > Fagales > Fagaceae > Quercus > Quercus ilex. The sequence continues at coordinate 44,655,069 of CM064911.1, forward strand.
AAATCTAGCCAAGCCGAAACCCAAGCTAGTGAGTAGTGACGGAGCAAGCATGATATTTGATGGGGACCCAAATTGGATGTTGTGCTTTTTCCACCCAACTTTTGCCACTTTTTGGTGGGAGAGAAAAGCCATGTTCCTAACCAATTTTTCTGTTGTGTAAGCAATTATGGAGTCATTTAAGAACTCCGATTTTCAGTAGTCAGAAAAACCAGAAATAGTTACAATCATCCACGTATATATTTCACATTGCAAAAGATGATTTAGACCCATGATTGATGAAAATGAAGCTAGTTAAAAATTCCATTTTCAAATCACTAACTGAAAGTCAACACTCATGTGAGAGTGAGACCAAATGAGAGCAAATACAAATAGGCAAGAGGTATGAAGTATGCCAACAAGTACGGATACAGAGAAATTATGGACTCCTTTGTAGATAAGTAGCGTTGGCTGCACATGCAAGGCATGTCTACCCAGTAGCGAGTAAATTAATATAAATTTTGTGTGTAAAATCGTGAATTTTGACTCACTCAATTTGATTATATTAAAAAATAAGTCTAAGAATACAACAAAATATTACAATATTTTCACAATATCTTCATTTTTAAGATCCGAATAGATATTTGTTTATTTTATTTTAGAGAAATGCTACATAACATTTTTAGAATAAATTCTAAATGACAAGTTATTATTGGTTTTAAGCTGATAACATTGTTATCGTTATTCTCAAAACATTTATTTTCAGTTGTGGTTGGTCACAGTCTCATATTTTATTATTTTATTTCGACTTGTAAGAAATTGATACTTCAATATTTGTAAAAATATTGTGAAATTTGTTGTATCAGTGTAACAATATATATGCCAGCTTACATAAATATTTAAAAGAAAAAAAAAACACAAACCGATTACTGGGAAAAAAAAGAAACTTTAGGCACGGTAGAAATTAATGTTAATGCCACCAAAATATTATCTGAAATCAAGCGGTCAGACATAAAAGCACTCTGGTGTTCCACTTACACTATGTAATGAGGTTGCTTCCATAATCCTTAAATTTTTTTGGGGACAAAGTGGTGATAATAGAAAGATTCATTGGGTAAAATGGTCAGATTTATGTAAACCCAAATTGCAGGGAGGTATGGGTTTTAAAGACTTAGCCATGTTCACTGATGCACTTTTGGCCAAGCAAACTTGGCTCCTACATGATACTCAATCACTGTTTTATAGATTTTTCAAAGCCAAATTTTTTCCAACTACTACTGTGATGGAAGGCAAAACTTCGAATAATGCATCTTTTGCCTAGAAGAGCATAATTAAAGGGAGGGATATTAAGCAAGGACCAATGTGGAGAATCGGCCTAGGGAATTCAATTCAGGTTTGGGGACATAACTGGCTCCCTGTGAAGAACAATACTAGAATAATATCTCTGAAGCTTGAGGAGGGAAGCACGGTTTAGGTTAGTAACCTGATTGACCCGATTTATAGAACATGGAGGAAGGAAGTGATTGACCAGGTTTTCTATGATTTTAAGGCAGCTATCATAAAGAATATCCCTCTTTGTCACTCCATTCAAGAAGATGTTATGATCTGGCCTTTTAATCCAAACAGAGAGTACTCAGTCAAGTTTGGATATCGATTCTTACAAAAAGAACAACTAGAACCATCAGACATGAAATCCATGAAACCTTTGTGGAAAAAAATATGGGGCCTGGAAGTGCCTAACAAGGTTAAGAACCTGGTTTGGCAAGCTTGCACGAATTCCTTACCTACCAAAGCAAAGCTGGTCTGCCACAAAATCATCACTAACAGCTTGTGTGATATTTGCAAAATGCACCAGGAAGACACAAATCATGCCCTTTACTGCTACCATGTGTTGGTTTCCATATAGAGACAAATTCCAATGTGGAACCATGATGCACTCAGGGGCAGCAGGATGTTCATTGACCTTATCGGATTTGTTTTTATAGGTAATAAGGGTAGCTGTTCTCCCTTGTCATTTGGAACTTGTGGAATCACCGAAACAATCTTCGATTAGGAAAGGCGGCTTTGCCCCTCGAAAAAATACTAGAGCACTCTTAGGGACAACAGATTGAAGCCCTTACCTCTCCAGCAACCTCCTCACTACACCGAAGCCAACAGCAGGCGTCCTGGTCTCCTTTGAAAGCCCTGCAATACAAGATCAACTATGATGCAACAACTTTTGCCAAAGACAACAAAGCTGGCCTAGGAGTTGTAATATGAAATAATGAAGGTCTTGTGATGGCTTCACTAAGGCAAATACTCCCCCTGCTAGCCGCTATGATCGAGATTGAGGCATTGGTAGCATGAAGAGCGATAGAGCTTGCACTGGAAATTGGTCTTGACAACATAGTACCTGAAAGTGACAACATAGTACTTGTGTGCGTGTTGGCAGAAAAAAAATGGTTTGTGCAGTTTGCAGAGTACATAGATCATGCAACTCTCAACCTGCTCGCCCCTTAAGGTTGCGAGATTCTCATGAGGTGCACGTCTGCACTTTTAGACAAACACCTACCACGTGGACTTCGAGGGTAGCTTAGGTCGCGAGCTAGTCGCCTCTAGGCCGCGAGATCCCGAGTTGATGCAACTTCCAGTCTTCAAGGAAAGGCTCAAGTACACTACCCCAACTTACATGAAAACCCAAAAAATAATACATCACCAATAAAATACATTACATATAAAGTTTTGTCACTGAATAAAGCCATACATAATAACATGACTTCTCAATACTTATACTTATTGTAGTACAAGCTAAGCCCCCAAAGCCTCCACCTAATACCTTTTCCAACCTTCCTGGTTATGTCTTTCTGACCCTTAAGTAGGGACGAGCCCAAAACTTTGAGTTGGGGGGGGGGGGGGGGTGGCGATTTTATTGTTGGCTATGTACGGCGGTTTCAACCTCTAATTCTGCTACTTAGTCGCTGAGATTTTTTCTTTTTGTGGGTAAGAACAAAATTATTTTTGTTTAGAATTTTTAAAAAACAGGGTTATTTATTTTGGATAAAATTTGTTAATTGAGCTTAATTTTGTTTTTAGTTTTACTAGTAATTTTTGTTGTTGAGCTTTTTTTTTTTTTTTTTTTGACTTGTATATTTTGTTTCAGATTTTAGATCTATAAATTCTTTTATGGTCACTAAAATGATAAAAATGCTCAAGCTACAAGTTTTTTTTTTTATAAATTACTGATGTGATAAGTGGTTACTAGTAAGTAAAAAAATAATGTGAGTGGTGTGCCCATATGCGAACCAATAATAATTTGCTACCAAAACAGTTTGTAAAAATGTTATAAAAATGTTTGTAAGTATAGCATTACTCTTAAAAGAATCAATGATATTGTCAAAGAAAAACAAAATGTAATTTTATAGAACAAAATTACTAAAATTAGTACACATATATATTGTAGGGTCACAATTCGTAGGCCAAGCTCAAAAGATATGGGATATGAGCCCAATGAACCCAGCACAATGAATTTGTAGAGAGTGGGTGAAAGAGTTGGGCTTGTGGTGGATTGGACAACGGTTAATAAGGATTCCAAAATATGAACAAGCATGCAGCACACGTAAACCTCAATAAAATAATTGTCCGAGGGGATAGATTATCAATTAATCTGATAGTTTTGATGGTTAATGTAGTTCTTAGTGCTACAGTAATTTCTTTTCTCTCCTTTCTCTCTCTGTTTTTCCGTCCCTCTATTATGGGAGGTCTTTTACATTATATAGTTCCTTCCAAGCCATCCTCATCGTACACTTGTTTTTCATTTAAGCCTTCACTCGAGTACATGTCCCATCAAACATCTTCTTTAGCTCTCTGCGGATGGTGGTAGCTAAGATTGCAATGTTCAGGGGTCTTCTCTACATAAATGCGACTAGAAAAGTTGTTATAGTGCATTTAATGCGGTGGTAGCAGCTTTTCTTTTAGATATTTCTGTGTTCTTATCACCTTTGTACGTGCTTGAGATTCATCTTGATCATCGTTGGAACTCCCTAGAAGGTCACCTAAATTACCCAAATGCGTGCTTGACCAATATTCATTGTATCCGAGAAGGAGCTACTCCTCGGACTATATGTCTCCATTCTTTTCTTCCGTGATTCTCAACTTTGGGACCTCTTCCAATCATTTACTACTCCTCAGACATATCCATGTTCTCGGATAAGGCCCAAGGCCCAACATACAAATTTGGGTTCTTATCCCCACACACACACACACACACACACATATATATATATATATATATATTTTTTTTTTTTAAATCTACGAGGGCCATTGCCCCCCCCCATCCCCTAGTCCAAAGGTGGTTCCGTCCCTACCCTTAAGTATCATTACCGTTACCATCGAGCTTTAAAATATTGCAAAGGATATTGTTGTCATAGATGTGAATTCCACTTTTAACGTTGGCCTGCTATGTATGAATAATGTTTGGACAAATGTTTACTGCCATTCGTATATCATACTATAGAAAAATGGCCCCACTGGGAAACATTTAAAAAATATGAAGATTTTGGGAACTAATTCTATATCTGCTAAGACATTAATTTTTATTCTCCCTCTCTTATCATCAGACCAAGACTTCAATTGGTCGGTTTTTTTTTTGTAGGCAGAGATAAAACTCCAAATCTCTTATTCAACCATCAAAGATTTTTACCAATTGAGCTAACTGGAACTCACTCTCGCTGTTTTAAATGAATTGGTGTTTTAATTTTTTTTTTTTAAACTAATTAATGGCTGATGTGGATTTAATATGGTTAAAAATGACATTATCTCAAGCAAAAGAACTACATAGAAACAGCACAAATGAAGTTTAAGAAATTGCAAAGGTTTTTCTCCCAAAAAAAAAAAAAAAAAAAAAATTGCAAAGGATTTTGTTATGATAAATGTGAATTCCACTTTGGACGTTGGCTTGCTATATATGAAGTTTGTTATGGTAATTGTTTGCAACTATGCGTATATCGTACTCTAAAACAATGGTCCCATTGGTTTGCACGCAACAAATTTAAGCTCCACGGAATTAATTATATTTCTGGTAAGACTTTAGTTTTTGCTCTCTTTCTCTCCGTGTTAATAGTTTTTCATGCTTATTTCTATTTACTTGTGGATTAAAGAGATTGAACATGACATAGTTTCATATTTAAAAAAGATGAAAAATAAATTTTTAAAAATGAATTGGTAATTTAATATCTTTTTTTATAAAAATTTTTAAAAAATTATAAAATTAAAAAAAAAAAAAAAAAAACACTAACTAGAGCTGATGTGGATTTAATATGGTTAAAAATGACATAGTTTCAAGTATAAGAACTACATAGAAACACCATATTTCGCAACCATCAAGGATTATTTTTGTGCGTAAATTGATGCCCAATAGCAAAATGATCATCTCACATATTTGTTTTGAAAGTCCTAAAAGTGGCTTGAGGTTAAAATCTACATTAAAATAGTTCCACATGGAATTTAAGGGCGTAATTGTCTCTTTCTAAGTTTAAATCGAGTTTTTAAACAATATAATATGAAGGCATAATTTTCATTGGTCAATAAAAGAGCTTACAATAGACATATATGTATGAGATAAGATTAGTTAATATTTGTTTTAGTCTAAAATGCAAAATTCATTGTCTAACTTTGCTTTCGTTCATTTTAATTCTCTAAATTTCATATTTATTCAATTAAGGTCTTTCTGTCAACTTTTGTTAAAATATTTTGAAAAAAAGATTTGGAAAATACTTTTCAATCATTAATTGAATTTTTTTTATTTAAAAATTTTGAAGAAAATTTTAAAAGCTTGGAAAATTAACCGCAGCATATAAAAAAGTTGATAGAAAATCTTTAATTGAATAAACTTGAAAGTTAGAGAATCGAAATGAACAAAAGCATTAGCAGAGCATTGAAATAAATTTTGGTGAAACATAGAGAATAAATTTTACATTTTAGCATTTTAATTGGTTCTCAAATGATCATGGAAAATCAACTAAAGACTCAATTCTCATAAGTTTAAATAACAAACATTATTGGGCACGCAAGCATTAGATAATGGCAAATTTTTGCATCCATACATTTTTGCCACATTCTCATTTTGATCTTTACTTTTTTATTTTACCATATTTAGTTTCTAAAATGAAAAAACACATTCTATTTTAATCTTTACCGTCATCTCACTAACAAAAAAATTGTGACAGATGAAATACATTGTTGGCAAACTAAATGTTGCTGTAACCATTAAAATAATAATAATAAAATTATTTAGCATTTTAAAAATGACACGTCAGATCCACGCCAACATATAAATTTAAAAAATTACTTTATTAATTTTAACTAAAAAAAAAAAAACAGAATTAAAAACAAAAAATAACGTGAATTCAAATCTAAGTTTATCTTAACATTACGAAAGAACACAAATCCAGAACATTAAAATAAAATAAACGTTGTCAAAATTGTTGGCAGCTTCTTTAATCTTAAATCCAAAATAAAACCCCCACACGGCCACACTTTCATTTTCCAATTTTGGTATATCACTCCCTTTCTCTTGAAACCTTTTCTCTCAAAGGTTTTGGATCTTGATTTGATGGGTTTGATCTGGGTTAGAGATAGAGAGAGGCTGAGATCGGTTTGATCCGGGTAAGAGAAAGATGCTGGGATTGATTGCTGGCGGCGGTATGGCTGGTAGTGGCGCGATGAAAAACCAGTGAGGTCAAAATGGGTTCAAGATCAACCAAATGGGAGGTGATTTAAGAACTGTCGTGGTCGGGTTCTGGGTTTCAAAGTAGGTTTGGCGATTAAAGAAGTGTGGGTTTTGATGTATTGGGAGTGGTGGTTTTTGTTCCGCCAATCTTGTTGTTGTGGCCCATATCTTGTGGTAATTTTTTGGGTTTGTGTTAATTGTGTTAATTTTCTGGGTTTATATTCTTTAAGTTCTGAAAATTTTGGGTGTAGAGTTTAGCTAGAGAGATGAAGAGTTGGAAGAACAACGTGGTTTCGGTTGCAAAGTTTGTTCTGCAGAATGCCAATCTAGTTTCTTTTTCTGCTCAATATTGGTTTTCTCCTTATCTCACGTTCAGATTTTTTTTTTTTTTTTTTTTTTTTTTTTGGTAACCAATCTATGGGATTTCTAGGTTTTGCCTCTGCGTGTGTGTTTGAATGATTCTGCAGAACCAAATTGTGTGATAATTTACTTGATTTCCACTGTTCATTGAATGCTTTAGCTGGTTTGATTCTACAAAACACTCATTGTGATAGTCAAATTGTTACACTCTTGGTTCCAATACTTGAAACTAGAAGGCTGATCAGTTAGTGTTATATAACTTAATACTATTGCCAACTGCCACTGCAAGATTTCAAGTTGTCTATTGTGCGTGTTTGAATCTGCGTGTGTTTTAGAGTTTAGGTACTTTTTTTTTTCTTTTCTTACTTTTGTGTTCTTCAAATGATTCTAAAGTCCACCTAGATCTCAATTCTGGGTTTTGAATTTTCTCGGGTTGTGTTCTTGTTTTTCTTATATCTTAATTTTTGTGATTTTGGGGTTTCAATTCTTTTTTTTTTTATTTAGTTAAAATTAATAAATTAATTTTTTAATTTATACATTGATGTGGATTTGACATGTCATTTTTAAAATATCAAATAAATTTTTTATTATTATTTTAATGGTCACAGGCAATTTACGTAGTCAATTTTTGTTAACAAGACTAAAATAGAATATTTTTTTATCTTAGAAACTAAAAACAGTAAAATAAATATTAAAAAAAAGTAGGAAATAAAAAAAAATAAGACCAAAATGTAGGGATAAAAAAAAGGTATTTTTGCCTTAGATAATCTTAAAAGATAATTTGGAAGGATTAATTGTAATTTTGGTCCTTAACCTTTAACTCCAGTTTCAAAATGGTCTATATCCTTTTAAATATTTTATTTTAGTCCTTTACACTTTATTTGTGTGTTAAAAAGGACATTGTCGTCAATTGATGGACGAAAAAAAATATCCAGTGTAAGAATGGAAACATCAAAATAATGCAATGATGTTGACATGGAGACTAGGGCAATTGTGTTCGGTGCTTTGGGCTAAATGAGCATGAACAACACAAATAGAGGACTTGAATTTTATAAATGGACAACGGCAAGAACATATAGACAGGGTGTGTACCAGTCAATCAGGGAAAATTTATGATGAAAAATAATTTTATGAGGAATCTGTGATCTCTTGACACATTAGTTTAGAATCGCAATAAAATCTCTTTGAAAATTAAAAATGTGTTTTTTTCTCTAAAAGGCTACCACTAGTAAAAATAGATATTCTAAACCCAAGTGGGTTGGCTGAGTGGTTGGATACTTGGTCTTAAAGTACTTGTCCCAAGTTCGACTGGATGTACTCTCCAGTTTGAGTTTGAGTACCTGCATTTTGAAAAAACTCCCTAGGCTAGTGTACCCTAGAGCCCACCCATCACAAATAATGATTAGTATCTAATTGAAAGTTTTGAAGCCGCAATGTGGAAAACCAAAAAAAAAAAGAAAGATATTCTAATCCATGATGGAACATATCATACAGGTAGAGACCCATTTTTTTCTTTTCCCTTTGTATGAGGAATTTGTGCATCCATCAACTTCAATTTAAACTAATATCTTCGCTTCTTTTTGGGAGCCATTTTTTGTGCGCAACCACATGTCATCCGTTGGAGGGGTGACTTTGGTAGACTCAGATTTGTTGGGGAGTTGAGTATGAAACTCAACATTGGGCTATATAAACCAATGGCTTTCGGTGCATTTTTAGGCTTACAAAATAAGTAAAGCCCAATGTCTAAGAATCATGATAAAGGTTAAAATAAATGAATAATATTTGTTTAATATAATAGTTTTGATTAATGGTTGTAATAATAGTTGAAATAAATTAATACGTATTTAACATAATAGCATTGTTTAAGTTATGAGTTAAAGTTCTTAATGATGTATTTTGAGGGATGTTCAATATTAGGGAATAATTAATTAAGTGTCATATGTCCAATAATAGGATGCATCCAAAATAGTTCATGTCCAGTTGTGGTTTATGTTCAACTAATGTATGTCCAACAGTGGAGCATGTCTGAATAATGTATGTCCAGCAGAGGTTTATGTTCAAATAATATATGTCTAGTAGAAGTTTATGTTCAAATAATATATGTTCAACAATGACATAACAATTTATTAGTAAATGTGTTTATTAGTGAAACACTAGTGAAATCGTGTTTATTAAATAGTAATATAATATTAAAGTAATTTGTATTTAAAAGTGAAGTAATCATGTACTCAATAATGTAAATTTAGAGATATGGAAACACAATCACTTATCTTTGTATGGTTTGTAGCTCCAATTGTATAGCATTAGTGAGCTAATAACATTCCAGAGACATGACACCAGCGGTGGAGTGGCAGTATGCCGTGATAAGTCCTTCCATGATTACTTCAAGAATGAAGGAGGAAAATAGGTGTAACTAGAGGGAGAGAGAGCATGTCCAGCCGTGTGTAGAGGCTGGTTAAGTTTATCCCCCTTATCATGAAATTCCCCGTGATAATGCTCTTTTAATCTTAGTGAAAAATGTGTGATATTGCCTTCCATGAGAAGGTCTTTTGTAAGATAAGCTTATGCCATTCATAAGAAGGGGTTCTAGTATGAGGTCTTTGTGCCTTCTAGAAGAAAGGCTTTAATATTAGAAGTTTATGTCTTCCATGAAAAGGGTTTTTGGTATGTTTGATATTTCTTGAGAAGTATGGAGACGGTAAAAGATATAGATGTTTCGTGAATTATAGTATTTGTAATATGTATAGATAATAAGTATGGGTACTTGGTAAGAGATGGGTTTATAATACATTCATACATACATACATGCATACATACATACATATATATATGAGAAATATGTATGGATAATTTATGAGAGATGTAATTTGTAGGATGGGTGAGAGATATATATGAGTATTTTGTGAGATATATAATTTGTATATAGATATTTTGTGAGACACAGAGTTTAAAGATATGGGAAGTATGTATGAGAGATATGGAGATTAAAGATGGTAAAGATATGAGATTATAACTGCTAGAAATGTTATAGTGGATAATACGAGATATGGTGATGAGGTCAACTGAATGATGTCATCTGCTAGGGAGAATATTCAGCATTTTTTTAATGGATTATGGCTGAAAATGGTAAGATCCCTTTTAAGGGTATCTTGTTATTTTGGTTGGTGATGTTACTATCAGCTAGGTTTCAAGTGCTAAATACACTACTAGTGATCTATTGGAAAGGTTTCCTCTTTTGTGTATTTATATTTTTGGTCCATAATTTCATTATAATACAATTTTAGCAAGTAATAAAATGATGGATTGATATTTAATGAAGATTTAGAGATATAGTCAAGGTCTCATTGTATTGTGACTTAATCTTGGTGAGCAAGAATAGCATTTAATGCTTTGATCAAGGAGCTAGTAGGGGAATATTTGATCTAATCTTGCATTTAATGCTGGATCAAGTTTGAGATTAGATTGCAATTGGATATCAAAGATATTATGAATATTTTATATTTGGAGATTAAAGATAGCCAATTATATTTAGCCATGTGTTTGAGTTGGATTTTAGCTGAAAATAGTAATGTAGTTTATGTGAAATAATATGATTAGGTTTCTAAATTCGTATAGGAACAGCTGGAGATTGAATGAATAGTTACTTCAGCATTAAATGACTTGAGCTATTGAGTATTTGCCATATAATAAATATTAAGTTTTAGGTAAAGAGCAATGTTGAGTTTTATCATTTTAAGTGTTATATGATAAGGAGGCTTACCAGATGTTACTAGCTACACACTGACTCATTAGAGTTCAAGGGGTTAGAGAAAACATGCCAAGCAACATGTTTCTTTTATCAAATTTAAACTACTAGAGCTTTACTGAACATACTTTTTAATCCTCCAAACCACAACTGCCAAAGTTTCCCCAAAGAGACTCACGAGTTTGGATTATGATCTAAAAATGAGATGGCTTACCATGGAACTTGATGAGAAAACATGTCATCAGCATTGATGTCATTTTGTGTAAATATGGGCTTTCGTTGGAGAAGCCGCTTTTCATGAGTATGAGAGCGATAATATGGGCCATGAGCTTTGATTCATTTCTTAAGCCCAATCCATATATTGATGTCAATGATGTTGTGAGTTATGAGCCCAATTGATGAAGAGGAAATGTGGGGTGTGAATTTACCTCTTAAAGTGAAGATTTTGTGGACCATGTGAGCCCAATCCTTGTAATTGAATAAAATACGAACATTTTTGGGTTTTAAAGGAGATTTATCCAAAATCCATGATAATGTTGATGTGCCACGGATTGCTAATGAAATAATGTCATGTGGCATGAAAAAAGAGTCCTCAACAACTTTAAAATACTTTTGAAATTACATTTTTTTTCAAGTATTGGATACGTTGGATCTTAAATGACTTCTATTAAACTCCATCCTTTATGGCATTTTTAAAAAAGAAAACTCATATAGATAGGTATCAAGATATTATTTGAAACTATCATAATGAACTAACATATTACACATAGAACAGATTTAGATGTAACATCCTATGCTATAAAATAAAAAATTGGGCCTATGGTTATCTTCTCTTTGCTGAAAATGGTTCCCATTAATTGTGATAGTTCACTTTTAAGTAAAATAGAAACTTTATTAACTAGGTTTTAAGAAATTTAAAATTCTATTTCAAAAAATTTCCAAAACATTAGATTTTATTTTAATAATTTTATATTGAATGATGATGCCAAAAATCGTCAGTGAGCTGCACAATCCTCTCGTACTCTAGACAAAACCTGCAAAATAAGGACAAAAAAGACCTTACAGAGAGTACTAGTGTGGTACCGGCCAAATACCCTCCGAAGGTTAAGTTAGAGAGAATTTCTACAACTCTAAAGTGCCAGAATTGGGAAAATTACGCGTACCTTGATTTATGAGGGTTTTGGGTTTTTATAGTAGTATAGAACCGACCTTTGTTTTCTTGGCGAAGAAGATCTTTCCTTATGGGGAGGATCCTCACATATTTTACGAGATTTTTCCATATAGAGATTTCGTTGATTAGAGTTTGATGGGACTAACGAACTCACCTCCTTTGGACGACCTCATCAAACATACTCGTCCATCTTGGCCGGACACAGACAACCACAGGACAACTGTTAATAAGAGCATTCAATGCCGCAGACAGTTATCAATCAAGAGCCAGACCGTTGGAGCCTCATCAAAACCCATATTCATGAACCCAAGGGCATTACAAAAAGGCACTAAAGCCACAATTAAGGCCCCAATGGCTAGGAACCATGAAACCATAAATAAATAAATATATATATATATATATACACTGGACAGAGACAAACCAGGTAGATAGACTCACCCAAAAGTATTCATAGATGCCCTGATATTCAGTGCTCTCTTATTACTTTAAAAACTTCTATATACTGACTTTGGCATCAGAGACGTTATGGCAGGCACCACACTGGTGACCACTTCAGAAAAACCTTTGCTCCACATTTGCAAGACGCAGATTTAGCTCCACTTGGACGAAGCTAACGATTAATGCTTCATCAGTTTGGAGCCGTCTATGGGAACGACATTTTTGCACTTAGGTCCAAAAGCGTAGTTTCCAATCAATTCCTAAATCCAGATGGAGTCTAACCAGGACCCTACAGCATTAGCCCTGCAAATTCAGGCACTTATAGCTAACGTGGAAGAACTTACCAAAGAAGACCAAGAGATGAGGTTGCGACTTCAACAGGAGGAAGACCAGTCTAGGGCCAATCAGGAAGACAAGGGAGATAGCCAAAGAAGGAACAATCGTCGAAGGCCAACCACTCTAGACGGACTTAGCTCAAATCTTCTTCAATAAATGAAGAAGGAAATGGATGAGCTTAGGAATGCTATTAAAGGAAAAATAGATCGAAACCTGGATAGAATGGTCAGAACAACAGATTTACCCTTTACGATAGCGGTTCTGGAATGCCCCGTACCGTCGAAGTTTCGCCTGCCTTAGCTTAAGCCATTTGACAGATGCAAGGACCCCCTAGACCACCTCAATACTTTCAAGACGACACTAGGTCTCCAACAACCCCCCGACGAGATATTGTGTCATTCGTTCCCCACCACTCTCAAATGAGCGGCGAAGGAATGGTTCACGAAGTTACCAACATCGTCCATTGATAGCTTTGAGCAATTGAGCAGTTCTTTTTTGTGTCACTTCATTAGAGGACAACACCCGAGGAGGCCAGCAAACCACTTACTCACTATCAAGCAAGGAAAGAATGAGACCCTAAGGTCATACGCAAAGTGTTTCACTCGAGAAACTTTGGAGGTAGACGAAGCTGATGACAAGGTGCAACTAACAACCTTTAAAGCTGAATTGAAGTCCAGGGAGTTCGTGGTCTCACTCGCGAAAATCCTCCAAAAACGATGGCGAAAATGCTTTTAAAGGCACAAACGTACATGAACACTGAGGACACCTTGGCTGTGATAAAAGATGAAGAAAAAACCAACGACAGGAGAAGGAAAGAAGACGACCGTAGAGGACGCAAAAGGGAGCGCTCAGATCATTAGGCTAATGACGGGGGTAAAAGGAAAGACGACAAAACTCCTCGGACAGTAAAATTCACTCCTTTAGTTATGCATGTTGACAAAATTTTGGTGCAAATTAAAGATGAGCACTAAGATGATGTATTGTCATTTCCATAAGGATCACGGTCATTACACAGAGGATTGCAGAGACCTAAAAGAGCCGATAGAGGAGTTCATATGAAAAGGGAAGCTGCAAAGGTTTGTGAAGAAAGGGGAGCCCAGTAGGTCTAGGGACGATAACAAGGATAATCGTGAAGCCTCACCAAGGGACGAGGACTGTACGTCCCAACGTCTGTTAAGCGTGATTGGGGAGATAAAGACGATCACAGGAGGGTCGTTCAAATCCCTTAAGAAGTCATATCAGAGGTAGGTGAACATTGTCCGCAGGATGCCCCCATGAAACAGAGATGAACGAATAGGGACATGTTTTTCTCTAAAGAAAATGCCAAGGAATGAAGCAACTTCATGACGACCCCTTAGTCATAATGTTAACGATAGAAATGTTCAACACCAGGAGAATCCTCGTAGATAACGGCAGCTCTGCGAACATCATCTACCTCCCTGCTTTCCAACAGCTAAAGCTAGATCCAGGAAGGTTGCACCCATTTGATTCTCCACTCGTCAATTTCAGTGGGGACAAAGTGTATCCCAAAGGCATAGTGACGTTGACGATCATGGTGGGAACTTACCCGAGGCAATTGACTCGACAATTGGATTTTTTGGTAGTGGACTGTCCCTCATCTTATAATGTGATTATTGGGAGGCCCAAGCTCAACCGCTGGAAGGCAGCTACGTCCACCTACTGCTTGAAGGTAAAATTCTCAACAGAAAACGGTGTAGGCGAAGTAAAAGGAGATCAAGTATTGGCCAGGGAATGTTATCAGGCCATATTAGCTGCAAAAGAAAAACATACATTGATAATCGAGGAGACTGAGTAAGATAAAGTAAAACCCATGGAGATAGTGGAGTTAGTCAAAGAAGAACCAGTAAAACAACCAAAATAGGGACGATGTTGAGCCCCAAGATGAGAGCAAGACTCGTCCAGTTCCTAAAAGAGAACTTGGACGTTTTCGCTTAGAGTCACGAGGACATGCCAGGCATATGCCCAAAGGTCATCCAACATGAGCTGAATGTGGACCCTGAGAAGAGCTTGTCCAGCAGAGACGATGGGTCTTCGCTCCAGAGCAGAATCAAGCAATTACAGACGAGGTCAACAAGTTGTTGTTAGCAGGCTTTACTCAAGAGGTCTACTACCCAGATTGGCTCGCTAATGTCATCCTTATTAAGAAAGCAAATGAAAAATGAAGAATGTGCGTGGACTTCACGAATCTCAACAAAGCCTGCCCAAAGGACAATTATCCTCTACCAAGGATAGATCAGTTGGTTGATTCTATAGCCAAACATAAGCTACTAACGTTCATGGATGCATTCTCAAGGTACAACCAAATAAAGATGGCCGAAGAAGACTAGGAGAAAATTGCTTTCATTACGAGCCAAGGGCTTTACTGCTATAAGGTGATGCCATTCAAACTAGAGAATGCAAGAGCAACTTATCAAAGGTTAGTAAATAAGATGTTCAACAAGCAGATCAGGAGGATTATAGAGGTATATGTGGATGACTGTTAAGAGTAAAGAAGAGCTTGATCATCTAGACGACCTCAAAGAAACGTTTGCCACACTTAAACAATACCAGATGAAATTGAATCCCAGTAAATGTGTGTTTGGAGTAGCCTCAGGAAAATTCTTAGGGTTCATGGTGTCCCAAAGGGGGATAGAAGCAAACCCAGAAAAGATGCGAGCCATACTCGACATGATGTCTCCAAAGACCGTCAAGGAGGTCTAGAAGCTCACAGGAAGGATAGCGGCACTTAACAAGTTCATCTCTAGAATGACATACAAATGCTTACCCTTCTTCAAGACACTGAAGCAAGCTTTTACTTAGACTGACAAATGTGAGATAGCTTTTCAAGAATTCAAGCGCTACTTAAGCAATCCACCCCTCCTAAGTCCATCGAAGGAGGGGGAAAACCTATATTTGTATCTGGCAGTATCAGCCACAGCCGTGAATGCAGTCCTTATTTAAGAAGAGGACAGGAAACAACTCCCAGTCTACTATGTTAGTCAAGCTTTCCAAGGGGCAGAAGCCAAGTACCCGAGGATTGAGAAAATTGCATTCGCGTCAATAGTCACTTCGCGCAAGCTGCGATCTTACTTTCAGGCAAACCCTATCCTGGTAATAACAGACCAACCTATCAAGAAGTTCATGAACAAGCCTAAGGCAACAGGGAGAATGGTCCAGTGGGCAATTGAGTTCAGCCAGTTTAACATTGAGTACCACCCTAGGATAGCTATTAAAGCACAGGCATTGGCAGACTTCATCGCCGAGTTTGCCATCCCAAATGAGGACAGCCACCCCAACGAAGCAAAGCAATGGACGATAAAAACTGATGGTTCGTCAACCCAAATGAAGGGAGGAGTAGGGGTCGTCATCATCACCCTAGAAGGAGAGATACTTAAGTACAGGGTTCAACTAAAGTTTTCGGCCACCAATAACGAAGCTGAGTATAAAGGAATACTAAAGGGGCTAAGGGTCGGGAAGGCGTTAGGAGCTAAAAACATTCTCCTCCAAAGTGACTCTAAGCTAATAGTAGGGCAGATAAAAGAGGAATATGAAGCAAAGGAGGAAAGAATGCAAAAATATCTTAGGCTGACAAAGCACTTAACACAAGAGTTTGACAGGGTAAAATTCGTGTAGATCCATAGAATCCAGAACATGGTAGCAAACGAGATTGCGAAGCAAGCATTGTCAGAAGAGAAACCAACAAACACGGGCTTAGAGATGGAAGTTCAGAAGCACCCCAGCATTGTAGAAGTCTATACCTTCACAATCCAGAGCACGAGCAGCTGGATGACCCCGATCATATTTTTCCTCCGAGACGGGCACCTTCTGTAGGACATAGAGGAGGCCAGGACGGTCAGGAAGAAAGTAACCAGGTTCACGATCTTGAATTACACTCGGCACAAGAGAGGCTTCTCCATGCCCTACTAGAAGTATGTTGACAAAGAGGAAGCCAAGTACATTCTGGAAGAGATCCATGAAGGAGTTTGTGGAGATCATACAAGTCCTAGATCCTTGGTAAGCAAATTTATCAGAACAGGTCACTTCTGGCCTACTATGCAGGTAGACGTGAGGGAGCTCGTCAAGAAGTGTGACAAATGCCAAAGGTTTGAGAATATCTAATGCCTTCCAACTAAAAGACTGGCGACAATAGCCTCCCTTTGGCCGTTCGCACAATGGGAAATTGACAGCGTCAGCCCATTACCCTGAGATAAGGGATAGGTAAAGTTTCTACTAGTCGCTATTGATTACTTCACGAAATGGGTTAAGGTGGAGGCATTATCAACCATCACTGAAGCAAAAATCCAGAGCTTCGTATGGAAGAACATAATTTGCAGGTTCAGGATTCCACGAACGATCATATCAGATAATGGGCGTCAGTTCGACAGTCAAGGCTTCAAGGATTTTTGCTCAGGTCTAGGGATTAAGAACCAGTTCTCATCCCCAAGACATCCACAAGCAAACGGACAGACAGAGGTGACTAATCGGACACTACTCAAGATCATTAAAGCCAAGCTGGACGATGCTAAGGGGGCCTGGCCCGAGGAATTGCCCAATGTCTTATGGGCTTACAGAACTACAGCAAGAACTCCAACAGAAGAAACCCCCTTCAAGCTCACTTACGGCACCGAGGCAGTAATCCTGATCTAGGTGGGAATAACTAGCATCAGACGAGAGATGTTTCATAAGGAGAGCAACGATGACCAACTAAATGTCAACCTGGACTACTTGGATGAGGTTAGGGATGGAGCTTCTAACAGAATGACAAAGTACCAGCAAAAGATGGCCGAGTACTACAACAAAAAAGTGAAGCTCAGACGACTTGACATAGGGGACCTTGTCTTATGCAAAGTCACCCTAGTAACCAAAGACCCTGTCCAAGGGAAACTCGGCCTAACCTGGGAAGGACCCTACCAAATCGTCCATTACTCCAGACAAGGCAACTATCACCTAGAGACCTTAGACGGGCAGAGATTGCAACGACTAGGGAACATTGAGCATTTGAAGAAGTACCACCAAAAGATGTAACAGAAAATTGTATTCATTTTTTGAAGTAATAAAAGAACTATTCAACGAATGACTTAGTGCAAGCCAAAAATGACAAGATCCCTTAAATGGGTGTAAGTCATAAAAAATTGGCTAAGTAACAAGATTTCTTCTAGACGGATGTAAGTTACTGACGAAGTCAAAAATGACAAGATCCCTTAAATAGGCGTAAGTCATAAAGAATTGGCTAAGTAACAATATTCTGCCTAGACGGATGTAAGTTACTAACGAAGCCAAAAATGACATGATCCCTTAAATGGGTGTAAGTTAAACATAAAATCGGCTAAGTAACAAAATTCTGCCTAAGACAAATGTAAGTTACCAATGAGACAATATTCCTTTAATAAGCGCAAGTCTCAACGAAAATTTTAACTAAGTAACAACAATGCAAGCTACTGACGAAGAAGAAACAACTAAAGAAACAAAGCAGACAGAGACAAGAATGTAAACAAGTATAGAATTACAAACGTAAGTAAAGGCCCAAAGACTACAAGCAACTAGCATTGTATTATCATTATAAGACCATAAACACTGGGTAAGATTGTTCTCAAATTAGAATATTGTTCTCAAAGTAGAATTAAAAAGCCCAAAACACACTGGGCACTTAAAAAAAATAATTTAAAAAAAAAAAAAAGAACAGTGACAGGTTCAAGCATCGGCAGCAATGTCACCACTAGTGGGTGCACTCTCAGGAGCATTACCCTCAGGAGTTGAGGACTGGGAGGCTTTGTCAGCTGCCTTCTCTTTATCTGCCTCTTCCAAATCCAAATTCTCTAGATCTACTCCGGTGGGGTGCTTGACGAAATACCTTCTCCAGAGCTCAAAACCTTTAAAGTACCAACTGAAGAGCACTGTGTTGTACTCATCAGTCTGCTGAAAAGCCTCAACGACCTTAGTAGCAATGGTCTTTAGTTTCTCCTTGGCAGCCAGAAGTTGTTCATCCTTTTCCAAAGTTAGCTGCCGCTCGACTCTGAGGTTGTCGCTCAAGGTCTTGGCCTTCTCCTTGATGGTGTTGGCCTCGTCCATGGTGACAATTAGGTCTTTCTTCAGTTTGGAGTTCTTCGCTTCCAGAGCCTCCATCCTGGACATCACAGATGCAACCTTTGCTACCTAAGTGAGGTACTCCGAGGTGATATTACCCTCCCCCAGCACATGAAAAGAAAATTGAAGCCTTCAGGATGATAAAAAAGAAAAGAGAAAGAAAGGACTGAAATTACACAAGTACATTACCTGAACGAGTTTGTGGATATGACGAGCCACACCCTCGTTGGAAGGCATACCCGAGAAAACCTTCAGGTCCTCAGTAGTAATAACCTCATGTGCCCTTTCCACCACAAGTCCAACATTGCCCAAACACTGGACGAACGGGAATCAGCCTTTTCCTTCCCTTTGTCGATCAAGTGTGGCCTCTTCGAGATAGGAGTAGTGATCTCTTCAACCGAAGTGGCAGGAGAGGCTGTCCTCATCGTCTCAGTACCAGGAACAGCTGGAGTAATAGGGGGGCCTTCCCTATAATGCGCACTGTCCTCTTCTCGAGATTAGACAATGGCTTGTTCTTCTTAGACCTCATCTTAGCATACATATCCTAGTTGAACTTAGTCGTCATCCCTGCAAAAAAGGAAACACTTGTAAAAATAAATAAATGAAAAAGAGAGGAAAAGAGACAAAAGCAATGACGAACTAAATGAAATACTTACTTTTCTTCTCTTCCCTTTCAATGGTGCGCAAGACGTAAGCAGAGGGCTTCGGGCCAAGGCAATACAGAACCAAAGTACGAGGATCGAACAAATCATTGAAATCATCAATGGACTTCACGTATTCAATGGCAACCTCAACGCGTTACTTATACTTGCTCTTAAGCTTAGGTTGTCTCTTAACTGCACAAGGAACCAAAAAATTAGCAACAATAGAATAAACGAAAGCAAATAAAGAACAAAGTGCTGAAAGAAACAACGACACACCTAGATGCTGGGTTCCCCACCGATGGAGCAACCTAGGGAGATCACCCCACACCTCACTAGAGGGAGTCTCCCATTCATCCCCGGACACAAAAAAAAGTGGGATTTCCAGTATCTGAATGACAAGGGCAGATCCCTGACAATCCTAGTCCTCGTCTCCCAAGGCACCAGTTCGTAGTACCCATGCTCTTTAGACTCCTTTAGACAATATAAATAAACTAGCTCGTCCACCCTGATCATATCCCCTTAGTAGGAGCCAGCCATATTTCCATATAGCTGACCACTATTCTCCACGAATTGGGCATAAGTTGCCCAGGAGTGATGCCGAAGCGATCTAGGAGCTCCATGATGAATGGATGGACGGGGAACCTAAGCCCGCATAGGAAAGCAACCTCGTATAAGCATACCTCCTCGGGCAAAAAGCAAAAAGCTCATTCCTCCCCTTGAGGAAGACGAACCCTAACCCTCTCAGGGAATTGAAATCTATCCCTAAACCTAGACAGTGTCTCATCATCCATATTGCATACCTCCCCGGGGGCATGAAAAGCCCTAACTTCCTAAGGAACAGAGACCGCAGTGTCTACCTCTACGGGATTGTCATTAGACGACAACCCGGTCTCAAGCTCACTTAATCTCGCCTTAGACATTGCCCTCCCTCCCCCCCCCCCCCCCCCGTTCACTCAATAAACCCTTAAACCAGTCAATTGATTGACAAAGCAACAGGAATAAACCACCCAACACCACGCCTAAACTGCTACCCTCAGAGATAAAATTTGCAACCGAAGGGAGAAAAACAAGGAAGTACCCAAAAAAGCCCCTAAACGTGCAAAAGAGAAAGAAACTGAGGGGCAAGCTACCCTAACCTCAGAGCTATTAACCATGAAAACCAGAAACAGAGATGAATCCTAGAAACAAAAAACCCTAAAACAAACGCAAACAAGAAGAGAAAGAAAAATCAAAGATTGAGCATAATCTATATCTAAAAAAGGAAGGGGAGAAGAAAGGCATACCTCAAAAGGAAGCACAGAGAACTCAGCCACAGAATGCACTGACTCGAAGAAAATCGTAAAAAAAGGTTGGAGAAGAAGAAGCTTAGAACAATGATTGGAAGTTGGAGAAAGAGAAGGGAAAGTGAAAAGAATGGAAGTTTAAAAACCAAGGCACAAAAACTGAAATTCAATGGGAAAACCAAAGAGTCACACAATTGGAGCATTAATTCCACTAGTCAGGACATGCCACATGGCCACGATGTGTGTGACACTGCCACCACACATTAAATGTGGAGCAAAATCCCAAGAGCCATGTCAGATCAGGAAACCTTTCATCTTCTGATGGTCATCATAACACACCATGACGACCACAGAACTCGAGGGGCAGCTGATGGGACTAACAAACTCGCCACCTTTAGATGACCTCATCAAACATACTCGTCCATCTTGGCCAGACACAAACGACCACAGGATAACCATTAATAAGAGCATTCAATGCTGTGGACAGTTATCAATCAGGAGCCAAACCGTTGGAGCATTATCAAAACCCATATTCATGAGCCCAGGGGCGTTACAAAAAGGCACTAAATCCATAATTAAGGCCCCAATGGCTAGGATCCATGAAACCATATATATATACACTAGACAAAGACAAACCAGGTAGATAGATTCACCCAAAAGTATTCATAGATGCTCTAATATTCAGTACTCTCTTAATACTATCAAAAACTTCTATATACTGACTTTGGTATCGAAGACGTTGTGGCAGGTACCACACCGATGACCACTTCAAAAGAACCTTTGCTCCACATTTGCAAGATGCAGATTTAGCTCCACTTGGACGAAGCTAACGATTTACACTTCATTAGAGTTAACAGTAGAGTGCAAGAAATTTCCATTTAGGGTTCCTTGGAGACCACTTAAGCCACGTAGGTGCTGTATGGCCTTGATATCCATCCACCTTGTGTCCGTATAGCTAGAATCCGTCCACTATAAAGGATCCATCCGTCTGGTATATTCTCCGTCTGGTGTATTAATCTGTCATCTTGTCCATACGTCCTTATGTCCTTATGTTCTTATGTTTTGATCATCCATTATCTTAGTACCGTCAACTATGGAAGGCTTTTTTGGACGAGTCCATCTACCTTAATTTTATCCTCTTCATTGTAAAAGAATAAAATTTATACATTACATACAATCATTACTTCAGTTATCTTCTAAATGATGGAAGATATGAGAATGCAATTTGTAGATCTACTATCAAGATAACATAGATTAAATTGGTGGTGAATAGTAGACTTAATTGCAGTTGAGTATTATGTGAAGTTATCACCATAGAATAGCCCATGCTAGGATGTGTTATGTAAAACCAATGATATGAAAAAAAATAAAATAATAAAAAAATAATAAAAAAAAA
Source organism: Quercus ilex subsp. ballota (assembly GCA_032727855.1). Lineage (NCBI taxonomy): Eukaryota > Viridiplantae > Streptophyta > Magnoliopsida > Fagales > Fagaceae > Quercus > Quercus ilex. The sequence continues at coordinate 44,677,208 of CM064911.1, forward strand.
TTCTAAACCATTATATTGTACAAAAAGTTATTTATTTTCATTCATTTTCAAGTTATACATTTTTTTTTTAAATCAAGTCATAAACTTTTAAGCAAAATAAATACTTTTAATTTTTATTTAACTATCCAGTGCATCGCACGGGTTAGGAACTAGTTAATATTATTAAAGTTGTTTTCTTTTCACTCTTGGACTTCCTAAACATTTATGGGAAATTTTAGTAGTACTTTTTTGTAAAATAAAATATTAAAAAAAATTAGTAGTACTAAACACACAATATTTGGTTAATTGTAACCTATCGTTATTAGTTTTTTTTTCTCCTCTTGGGTTTTTTTGCTAAAATGTTTATGGAAAGAAATTAATTGTCTTGATTATTTTTTTACTAATTATATTTCTGAAACAAAATTAGATTTTAAGGATTTTATCATGTGCCATTCTCATATGCTTTGAGAAATGTACATGTGTCATCATTGTATGCATTCTCATATTTTCCATTTTAAGCTTAATTACATATTTCTAGCTTCATTGTTTTCGTTTCTTTTCTTTCTTTTTTTTACTTGAACTACCAAAAACGTTAGATTTTATATTTTCATATTATTTTTATTATTATTATTATTATTATTATTATTATTATTATTATTTTATTTGGACTATCAAAAGCATTTATCGGAAGAAATTAACTGGTTTCACTATTGTTGTCTCATAGAATATAATATGTAATAATTCAAAAGATAATGAATTAAAGATAAGATTTTTTAGTCTTTTAAAATATTTTTTTTTTAGATATATTCAACTTTCACTTATATTCTCATACACACACGAAATTTTATTTATAGAAATTATTTAATATTTACACAATTAAATCAAAAGTTTAAATGAATTATGTTGAAATAGAACAAATTTAATATATATATATATATATATATATATGCAAAATAAAAATTGAGTGGAAAGTTAAATCAAGTGTACAATAGTAGTATTTATTATAGTGGATAAATATATATATATATATATATATATATATATTGAATGGATGTGTTGCAGAAATTTATAGATTAAATTGTATACATAATTCAGAAAGATAAAAATATAATTTTTTAATAATAAGTAAAATAAGATTTGCATTTATCTTGAGATTTTTTTTTTTTTTTTTTTTTTTTGAATTCAATGTCTATTTGCTTAGCCATAAACTTTTGGATTTTTATGTAGGGATGGAAGCAGTTAATAAAGAAGAAACCTTGAAAATTTGGAGAGATAAAAGAGAGATAAGAAATAGGTGTTTAGAAAAAAAAAATCGAAATAAAGTTTTGGTTAAACTTATTTGAAAGTAAAAAATTTATAATAAGAAGTGTTTATGGTTCATTTTGTGAATGGCCAAAAGAAAAATCTTAACTTAATAAATTACCATTTCTTTAAAAAATAACCAAAGATATATATATATATATATATATATATATATATATATATATATAACATAACGTATCATATTATTCAAACAAAATTTTGTCAAGAAATCATTTCAATCAACCATCAAATATATGACATACATGTAAACATAGCTTTTACAAAAACAATGAATTCAAATTGACACAATAAATTTTTTTTATTAAGTAGAAAAATGGAAGGAAGACAAACCTTTGAATAATATTTTGTACAGTTGAATATTACTCTCATACTTGTGAACTCTAGGTTATGGTTTGCTCATATATATATATATATATATATATATATATATTTATTTATTTATTTAAGATAGAATTCTGCTCTAACCTAATCTAAGCGAAAATGTGTGTAAAGCTTCCATTTGAAAACTTGAACCCCAGCCCTTACCCCCCACACCTCACAAACATTTATACTTGTGGAGTGACCATTACACCAAGGGTGTGCGGCAGTCTTGCTCATATATATAGGTGACCTAGAATGTAACTATTATTTAAATGATTATTGATATATAATATATAATTAGATAATTAGATACAATTTGATTAATGATTATTGTTTTCCAAGTTAATACAATTTGATATATAATATATAATCAGATAATTAGATATATAGTTAGATGCCAATGAGTTCCTCAAAAAAAAATGTCAATGAAATATATTTGGAAGTTTTTTTTTTAATTTTTAAATCCTTTAAGTTGTGTATTATAATAGCATATGTAATTTATTATGGTACTACATTACACATAAGGGTCATCAAATAGCCCATGGCCCACAGCCTGACCCAGAAACCCGACGGCCCACCGGGCTAATGGGAGGCCCGGCCCGTTGTTATTGAGGCCCATGGGTAGTCCACTAGCCCAGTGGGTCAGGCCGTGGGCTTGTTTTTATGCCCATGGGTACTCGGTGGGCTAGCCCAGTAGCCCAACCCGTTGCCCAGCCCGTTGGCCTAACCCATTGGCCCAGCCTAATAACTCATAATTCATAACAAAAATATATAGGAAGTATATGAAGGATTGATCTTTGAAATATTATAGAAGAATTTCTTAAGAGAACTCCCTCAACCAGTAAGATACCTAAAGTAATTGTGCTAAACTTAATTTACTAAATATATATTTTTCTAGTAGTCTATCAAATTTGAATTAACCATTTGACATTTTTTTTATTAAAGATAAAAAAAAAAAAAAAAAAAACTATTTAAAGCCTCAATAAATAAAGAATTAAATAGGTTTCCATCAATAAAAAAAAAAAATTTAAATAGATTTGACTGTAAAAAAATTTGTAATTAAGTATTAAATTCTTTAATTCTTTCCTTTAAAAAAATAGATTGACTATTCCCTTATAAAAAATTGATTATTTCCTTATAAAAATAATAAAATAATATGCTAACACAAGCCCATGGGTAACCCATTAGGCCCAACCCGATAGCCTAGCTCGCTAAAGACAAAATGGGCATTGCCCATGGGCAGGGTCATGGGCTAAGGTTTCCTCTTTCGGCCCAGCCCGACCCGGCCCATTAACTAGTTAATAGCCCATTATGCCCAGCCCATTGTGCCCATGGGCCAAGTAAAAATGGGCCAGGCTGGCCGGACCCGGCCCATTGACGACCCTTAATTACACATGTATATTCAGCACATTTTAATGACTTTTAGTTTATTCTAAAAAATGAAAACATACCCATTAGGTTACACACAAAAAAACACTTTAAAGAAAAAAAATGGAAAAAAATTTATTGCTGGAGTATTTAAAAAAGCTTGTAGTGGATATTTATTAAAATGGTGAAGTTTATTGTTGACACGTGGCAAAAAAAATTAACATGTACCAATAATTATCTGCCATTTAACGTTATCTTTCCAACTTTATATGTACCATTGTTTTATAAATTTCAAAATGACACGTGTCACTATTGTGTGTCATTGAGGGAATTTAATTTACCAAGGTAGTGGGTTCCAGTTAGCTCAACTGGTAAAGTCTCTAATAGTTGTATAAGAGATATAGGGTTCAATCTCCGCCTACACCAAAAACTGATTGGTGTCCTGGTCTAATGATAAAGAGCTATCATCAGGAGCGGATGCCATAGGTTGAAACTCTCTCAGCAAAAAAAAATTACCGAGGTAAATTTATCAGAATAAAATAATAATATCATGATAAAATGATTTATCGAGGTAAATTTAATTATAACATCTTAGGTTGATTCTCTATGACTAACATATTTCATTTAAAAAATAGAGCAAAATTTTTTTTTAAATTTGTTTTGGCATACAATTACAAAATAAATTCATAAAATAATGAATCATCATATTATATATCTATGGGCGCAAGCACCCAATCGTAAGAGGTACAAAATGAGATGTCTATGATACCCCAAACATAAATTTCTTCCATCAAACTTACTTAGTTTAAAATTAATAAATCTATCTTACATCGAGCTTCTCTAAGAACGAAATCCTTCAACATTCAACCTAAATAAAGCAAAAATTAAATAGTTCAAATTATGACTAAAAATCCGAATGAAATCACCATCATCCATACCAACGTCAAGGTACAACTTTGTTAAATGAAGCTCTCTATTCTTCTTCATCACCTGCTATATTTACACTAAATCATTTATCTTTGCCACATCTGAGGCCTAACTCTGGTGCAAGCCCTGCATCACTGATTTTGTTGGTCCATGGTCATAAAAATTTAAAAATAAAATAAAATCTGAACTTAAATTTATTTGTATAGAGAAGAGTTCAAATTACTAATAAATTATAACGTTAGGACCAAATTTGATAAGTTCTATCAATCCTAATCTTTACAATCTGATAGCTTCAGTCCTACCTCTACAATTCAGACTTTGTGTTGGTTTAAATTATGGCTTTGATTTTCGATTCTGTGAGGTAAGTATAATGATTATGCATAACAAACTAAAAGCAATATTTGGGTTCTCAGTTTGTGGCCTGAAATGGTAAATTAAAAATAAAACTATTATAAGAACCTAATTATAGCATTTATAATAAAAGATAATAAAAAAAAATAAAAACCCAAACATCATTTTTTGATTTTTACGTTGAGCGGCTATCGATAATCATAGCTCGGCTTGAGGTTAATCTTTTGTGTCAATCCTATCTACCTGGGATCATTCACAATCTTAAAAGACCACATAAAACACCAAAAATCAGAACCCATTTAATTTTGGCAGTAAAATTTTCAAGATATTTTTTTCGGATACTACTTTCTATGAAAATAAACATGAAATACAGGTGATGCAGGTGTACATATAGGTCGAACAAAACCTGACATGTGAGGACTACCGCCGGAAAAGCCTCCCCTATAGTCCTCCAGGTTCTCAAAGAAGCTCCATAATTTTTTTTTTAATATAATGAGAAAGTGAAGAGCATAACATTTATCAACTGATTCTTGTGATGTGTACAACTCTTGGTGCGTCTCGTGCATTGAAGATCTATACCTAACATATTGGTGGCTTCAATGGTACCCATGAATAACCTGCTATCTTTGCAATGGTATTAAGGAAATGGACCGACTCATAAGAACTTTTAATAGTGTGGTTTAATCAAACTGCAAAAATGTATTATCCAGCCAAAAAAAAAAAAAAAAGATGTAGTGTCGTGAAGTCTATAAAAGCAAGATTGATACAAATTTGATAGCACTTCAAACAAATAGTTGTCACTCAATAGAGAATTATAAAAGAATATTGAGAGCAAAACCATTTGGCCTGGTTTGTTGTAGGTAGAAAATGTTGGGTATCATTTTGAGCTAGAGAACAATCAACGTAAGGGAAAGAGAAGAGACAAAAATAGCAAAACGTCAAAAGGTGAGAAGACATAGGTTTGCGCAACAGTTGAGATATGGTAAAAGATAGGAAGACGAAAAAGCAAATTGTTATGACACTTAATAATAAGGGTCTTATTAGAAAGATTGTAGAAAGAGTCTTTCAAAGTGTGTGTGTCCTAATTTAAGATGCCAACCCATATTTTGGAGAATGTGGGAAGAAATTAATGTGGAAGGGTCACATTTGGACTATAATATGTAAGGTAATAATTGGGTTTAGGCTTTCCAAAAAGTTTAGTCTGATTTTAATTTAATTTTGAACTACAGCTGCCCGTTTTTTAGGTAACAGTAAAAAAAAGTAAATGTGATCTTTTAAATAAGAGTAAGAAAAAACTTAATGAAAAAATGTTAAAAATGATAAATAAATATTAGAGTATCACGTGGTAGGAGTTCATGCACTCTCACATGAGTTCTCTACTTTTATATATATATATATATATATATATATATATATTAATGATTATAGATAGATATAGAGTATAGATAACCAAAAAGAATTTTAAAGTTTTAAAATAGAACTTTCTCTCAATTTTGACTTTTTATATATAAAGATATCAATTTTAAAGGTTTACTTTATATATATATATATATATATTAATGAGTATAGATAGATATAGAGTATAGATAACCAAAAAGAATTTTAAAGTTTTAAAATAGAACTCTCTCAATTTTGACTTTTATATATAAAGATATCAATTTTAAAGGTTTACTTTTTATTTGTGACCTCCATTCCTTTGTTCAAAATCTAATTAACACTTATATCACCTAAAGAAACTAATAAACGACAACAACTATTCTATACATTAATCTTGCCAAGCCGAAACCCAAGCTAGTGAGTAGTGATGGAGCAAGAATGATATTTGATGGTGACCCAAATTGGATTACCCAACTTTTTTACGAATTCTTAGTAGAGATGGTGGGAGAGAAAAGCCAAGTTCCTAACCAATTTTTCTGTTGTGTAAGCAATTATGAAGTCACTTACGAACTTTGATTGACAGTAGTCAGAAAACCATAAATAGTTACAATCATCCACGTATATATATCTCACATTGCAAAAGATGATTTAGACTCATGATTGATGAAGATGAAGCTAGTTACAAATTCCATTTTTAAATCACTAGCTGCAATTCAACTCTCGTGTGAGAGTGAGACCAAATAGGCTAGGCTGCCGAGAAAGATCATGGACACTTTTGTGGATATATTTTGCTAGGGACCCATACATAATAAGTATGATTGATAAAGCACCAACAAGTTGGTGTAAAAGTAGCCCCTTATATGCTCGTAATCGATTACACTATATGAGTTGATTATATAATAAATGTCTAAAGTAGTTGGCAAGATGGAGAATTGCATCAGCGGCAAGACTATTGCTAAAGCATTGTTGATTATTATTTTTATTATTTTATTTCAAATGTTACGACAGGGGGAGGGGAGATAATTGCTATAGAATAAATGTGGAATTTCAATTTCCAAAAACAACAAGAATAGAACTAAAGTACTCAGCGTTATTGCTTATGTGTAATACCGTTGTGATTTTATGCTCTATTTGTTTTGCTGTAAAATGTTTTACGAAAAACATTTTCAACATTTTATGGGATTTGTTTCATTGTAAAATATGATGAAACCTGAAAATGTTTTCAATTGATTAAAAAATCTTTTGTAAAATCTTGTAAAACGTTTAACCAAAAAAAAAAAAATTGGTAAAATATTTTACTAAAACACAGAGTAGCTCTCTCCCGCTTCCTATCTGATGGTTAGGTCATGGGTCATTGAAGCCGCTACCGCCAGTTTTGGTGGTTTGTACTTTGTGTTAGATAAATTTTATATGTCACACCAAACACCTAAAAATATTTTACGGATATTTTATTACGGTGCAATAAACAAAGTGAGAATTATGAATATGTCAGAAAATTGGGGGTCAATTTTTTTAATTTTGACTTTAATAACATTAGGAACTTTTAATAGGATTTGATTCTATAAGACTCTCTGTAAAATCCTCGCTTAACTTCTCACCTATCAAATTTTAAAAATTAAAGATTAGAAAACCTTATACTCTTACAGTTTTCATCAATCATCATGAGGGAAGAGAAGGGTGGCAGCTGTCAAGGGAGGGGGATGATGGCAGGCAACTCTTTAAGGGCCTGTTTGAATTGAGAGAGAGGGAGGAGATGTGAAGGAGAGTAGAGTAGAGTTGGCAATAAATTAATCTAATTTTTGGCCAACCCTATTCTACTCTCCTTCACTCTATCTCATTCCCTCTCAATCCAAATGGACCATTGTTTCTAATCAGTTATATTTAAAATATATAAAAGTAAAAAAAAAAAAAAAAAAAAAAAAAAAAAAAAAAAAAAAAACTTCAATTTGTTCCAAACTCATACATTTATCTTACCATGAGTTAGGTTGAATAAGTTGAGCTAAATTAGGTTAACCTAAATTTAAGCATTTTAAATATTGTTTAACCAAATTCAAACATCAGTGATCCCTTTTACATTAAAATGTGTTTAATTTAACTCATATCATAATCAAATATTTTAATTTAATTCATATCATAATCAAACACTTAATCCACGTATATTTTTGTTTTATATTTAAACACCTAGTATTAATAATTACAAAACAAAATTAATGACCTCTAACCAATTACAAATGACTTAACCAGATTTCGTTTAGTTACAGATTTCCCAAAATTCACCATTTTGAAATGGCTCTATTTTTTAATTCAATATTATTATTTAAAATATATATATTTGCAAGATTAATTGGCATTTGAATATATTTTAAATTTTTAATTATTTGTCCCCTCTCAATCCCACCCCCTTCCATTGAACTTGGAGTAACATACTAGTAAATAAATACAAAATAAAATTCATGACCACTCGTCCTTTAAAAAGCATGATTTAACCAAATTTCATTTTCGTTTGGTTTCAAGGTTTCCCAAAAGATAACATTTTAAAATGTCTCCTTTTCAAAAGCACAATTTTTTATTGAACAAATAATATTTGCAGGATAAATTGGTATTCAAATTATATTTTTAATAAAAATTATCTTCCCACTCTTGACCCTCTTCTTTTGCCATTGGAGTCACAAGCTAGTAAATAATACAAAATAAAATTCATGAGCCAAAACTACCTAACCAAACTACTTAACCAAATTTCGTTTGGCTTCAAGGTTTCCCAAAAGTCTACCACTTTCATATGGCTCTTTTTCTAAATCAAAATTGTTGATTAAATAAAAATTTACTTGCAAGATGAATTGACATTCAAACTATATTTGATTTATAATTATCTGAACACTCATTATATAGGGTTCAAGCTCTTTATATTTAGCTTCCATGTTATCCACCCAAAAAAAAAAAAAAAAAAATCAAGATGGGCAAGAGAGCTATGGATAATAATATGAAATATCCTGATTTGATTACAATGACATGAATTATGCTTGTACTTAAGTGTAGTACAAGCTAAGCACCCTTTGCCTCTTGCTAACACCTTTTCCACTGTTCCTGGTAAAATCTATCAGACCCTCAAGGCTTCAAGAATTTGCAAAGAAGAGTGCAAAACAAAATGTGAATTCCACTTTGAACCTTGGCCTGCTATATATGAAGTTTGTTATGAAAATTGTTTGCTACTATAAAAAAAAAAATAAAATAAAATAAAACGCACCATTGGTTAGAACAAACTCCTAGGAATTAATTCTATATCCGGTAAGAATTTAATTTTTGATGTGTGTGTGAATTGAAATGCATGCTTTTGTCTCTTTACTAATGTGTTGTACATGATAGTTGTGGTTTAAGGAGAGTTGAACAAGGCATGGGGATTACAGCCCACCCACGTCTTATAGATTTCCAAAGGCCAACACCATAAGGACACAGCACCACATTGGTCGTGCACGATCCCCCCTGAGCCCTCCCATACGTCACCTCTATCACCCTCGTACAAAGCAACTCTCTCAATATCAAATCTCCATAACTATTTTCCTAAGAAAGCTTGGTTAAATCGCCTCAGATTCCCAATGGCCAACCCCCCGCTCTAAAGAGGTGCACAAATCTTAGTCCATTTTACCAAAATGGAACTGGGACTCCTCACCTAAACTACTCCATAAAAACTTTCTTTGTAACTTTTCAACACAATTAGCCACATCAACTGAAATAGGAAAATTAGAAATAATGAAACTTGGCAAGTTTGAGAGAGTATTTCTAATTAATGTAACTCTACCTCAGATAAATAAAGCCCGCCTACATCTTGCTAATCTTCTCTCCATCTTTCAAGAATAGATCATCTTCTATTTGAATTTACCACCAAAGGAAGACCAGGTGTTTCATTGGTAATGTTACCCGTTTACAACCAATATACATCCACCAACTCCCCCAAATTAGGAACATCCCCAACTAGGACAAACTCTGACTTACTCAAGTTCACCTTCTAGCAAAAAACAGCCTTGAACCACATAAACATAGGATAACGTGTATAATCTGATCAAGGTTGGCTTCACAGAAAATCAACGAATCAGTAAAAAAGATGAGATACCATCAACATATTGTTCGCAGAGGTACCCACTGTGAATCCTAATATAAATCCACCACTAACTGCTTTATCTATCATTATGCTTAAGGCCTTCATAACAATTACAAAGAGCATTGACAATAACAGATCCCCTTGAGCTCTCAAAGAAACCACACGAGCTATTATTAATCAAAATAGAGAAACCAACTGTGGAAAACAATACAAGATCCACCTCCTTCATTTTTCTGATAATCCACATATCACAAACAAATAAATAAGAAAATCCCAATTAACATGATCATATGCTTTCTCCACATCCAATTTTCCCAACACACCTTGAGTTACTGTCTTCAATCTACTGTCTAGTCTAGACACTTATTAACAATGAGGACAAAGTCTAAAATCTATATTCACTTTACAAAAGCATTTTAAGACTAAGATTATTTCGTGTAACACCACCTGCATTCTATTAGTTAAGACTTTGGAAATAATTTGTGAACCCCAGCCACTAGACTTTATAGGCCGAAAATCCTTCACATCCACAACATCTAATTTTAGGAATACAAGCGACGAAAGTTGCATTAAGACTTTCTCAAATTTTTATGCAATGAAGGTTGCATTAAGGCTTTTCTCAAAATTTTATGCAATGAAGGTTGCATAAAAACTCTGAAATACCACCATTAAATCAGTTTTGAGCACACTCTAACAGGTCTAAGAGAAAGCTAGAGGACCATCCAACCCCGGTGCCTTATTTCCATAAAAACCTGTTATCACCCCAAGAACTTCTTCATTGTCAAACAGTTTATCCAACCATTCTGCATTCTTGTCTGCTACCAGATAATACTCTAGTCCATCCAAGAAGGGTCTTCAAGCACCATCCTCAATGTATAGACGCTCATATAACTGGACAATACAATAAATGATGGCCAAATCCGTAGTCAACTCCCCATCTACCAAAAGCTTGGTAATGGAATTATTCCTTCTATATAAATTAGCTATTTGATGAAAGAATTCTTTGTTTCTGTCCCACTTCCTTAACCATAAAACCCTAAACTTTTGTCTCCAACTAATCTCTAAAAGGGTGGTCTTTTTGAGCTCTACTTGGATCCAATCATTCTCTAAAACCTCAATTACTATTAGTTTTTTTTACTTTCCTCTAGGGCGTTTAGCTCATTGAGATCATTTCACAACTTATTATTTATGGTCTCTACATTTCCAAACTCTTCATTGTTCCATTTCGTCAAATATCCATTCTCAGTGCCAATATGGTCAAAAATGACTTAAAGTAAAAGAACTAAACAGAGAGCCCACATTTTGCAACCATCAAAGATTATTTTTGTGAACAAAATGATAATTTCACATTTTTTTGAAAGTCCTAAAAGTGGATCGAGGTTAAAATCCACATTACAATAGGTCGACATGGAATTTAAGTGCATAATTGTCTCTTTCTAAGTTTAAAATGAGACTTTATCCAATATAATACAAAGGCATAATTTCATTCGTAAAAAAAGGCCGTACAATAGACATAAATGTATGAGATTTAAGATTTGTTCATTTTAATTGGTTCTCGAATGATCAATGTAAAATCAACTAAAGACTCAATTCTCATGAGTTTAAATAACAAATATTATTGGGCACACAAGCATTAGATAATCTTACAAGATAATTTGGAAGGTTTGATTACACTTTTGGTCCTCAACCTTTGCCTCATCTTTCAAAAACGGTCTATATCCTTTCAAACGTTTCATTTTAGTCCTTAACCTTTTATTCGTGTGTCAAATAGGTCACTGTTGTCAACTGGTTGATGAAAAATAATCCGAGGTGGAAAAATGGAAACGTTAAAATAATGCAAAAATGTTGACATGGAGACCAGGTGGCAATTGTGTTCAGTGCATTGGGTAAATGAGAATGAACAACACAAGGACTAGAATCTTATAAAAGGACAGTGCAAGAACATATGTACCAGTCAAGCAGGGAAAGTTTTTAACAATCCCTCTAGCACCAAAATAATATATGAAAAAGCTTAAACCATCAAATCACTGCTAGTCAAACCAGAAAATTTGTAATGAACAATAATCTTTTCTTTTCTTTTTTTGTTGCTGAATGAGACAATGATCAGTTGCATATCCAAAATTTTGAAGCTTCACACCAAGCAAGTAGGTAAATCAAAACAGAATACTGACACCATACTTCATAGTTTTATACATATAGTTGCAAATTAGCTTACAGCAAATATCACAATATATAATACCCTAAAAATAAAAAAGCAGTTTAATTTACTTCTGTACAAGAGCATGTACCTTAAGTCCTCTTCAAGCTCTTCACTATATAATTTAGGCCTTGCAAGAACAAACCAGTAACATTACCTACTCCATCTGGGCACTTAATGCTGCATCCCCATCATCATCATCTAATTCTTGTTCCACACCTTTGACCTGTAGATACAGGGGATTTCCATTAGGAAACAACTGAAATGGAAAGTAAATATTAATCACACCTGCTAGTTCAACCAGAATATGTTTAGTCCATGGCCATAACTTTTTTTTTTAATTTAATTTACCAAGTAAAAACATAAGCTATGAAAATTGATAAAGCAGACAGCACCAAGAAAACTGAAATGTAATTTGAAACCAAAGGATTAACGATGCTAGCTTTAGTACCAAGCCAGTAAGAGCACAAGAGGACACACACACCCACAGTGAGGTCTTGACACATCAGTTTAGAATCGCAGTAACACCTCTTTGATACTATGAAAATTAAAAATGTGTTTTTTCTCTGAAAGGCTTCCAATAGTAGAAATAGATATTCTGATCCGGGCTAGAACATATCATACATGTAGTGACCAACGTTTATTTAACTTTATATCAGGAATCTGTGCATCCACCAACTTCAGTTAAAACTAATATATTCAGTTTAAAATAATAAAATATGAGGGGCTAAGCAAATGTTAATTTCTCCCAAACGATTCATCTAGATAAAAGTACACAAACTGATACTACATCGTAGTTTCTATGAGCAGACCATAATTGTAATACATATAACAAAATAAATCTTTTTCTTCACTATTAATGCTTTCAACTTTTCTTCTTTTTTTTTGATAGGTAAGAAAAAGTATATTCAAGAAAACTGCTAGATGCAAATAAGCATCAGCATATCAAAAGTACAAAAGAGAAGGAACAGCAGAAAACAAAAAACAAAAAAGACATTAATTACAAAGAAAGAGAGCTAAGGAATAGAGGAAGAGAGTCACTAGATGTGAATCCCTAAGCCCTAGCCCAATCAAAAAGGGAACCAGAAGAGAGAGTAAGCATTTGGTCCTCGGATCTATCCAAATCCTCAAACGTCCTCCGGTTGCATTCCTTCCAAATACACCACATCAAACATAGCGGAACTAAGTTCCAAATGTAAAATGCATTCTTCCCCAGCCAATTCCACCAACTAAATAGAAAGTTTGACACCGTGCATGAGGGAACCCAAGAAATCCCGAAACTCCTAAAGACAAAGCATCACAGTCGATAAGCCTTCCCACAATGTAACACAAATGATCCACTGTCTCACCACAGTAACGACACAAAGCCGCAAATTATCTCTCGTGAGTATCCTATCCCATGCAGCTGTCCAAACAAAGAAAGAGACACATCAGGGTGCCTTAACCTTCCAAATACCTTTCCAAGGAAAAATCACAGAGGAAGAGCCATGTAACTTATGATAATATGAACAGATAGTAAAATCCCCATCTTTGTCAACTTCTATTTCAAACGATCATCATCAGTCCTTGAAGGTACATTGGATGCCAAGAATCGAAAGAACTCGTCCACCACATCTACCTCCCAATCATTAGGACCCCGATTGAAACAAACATCCCAAGTTCTCCTAACCCCTACCCCTTGACCTATCAAAGATGACTCTACGGAAGCCTCTCTGTTTGCAGCAAAATTGTACAATACTGGAAAAGTCAATTGGAGAGGAAGATCTCCACACCACCTGTCTTTTCATAGTTTCACTCTATCCCCCACCCCAATTGGAGAGGTATATTATTCAAAGAAGAACAAACACATAGGATGATTATCATACACCCTCTCATCCATTTAGACTTGAAAGTTCACAAGAGTGAGTGTGGAAACTAAGAACAAATCACAATGCAATTTTCTAAAGCAAATAGCTATAAAAATATGCTTTTAAGCGGATTTCCACTCAACTCTGTATTGTTAAAGGTGTGGTTATTCCTCTTGCGGCAAATTGTCCACATAACACAAAGAGGGACTGCCCCCCAAATCTAACCTTTCCTTCAACGACCAAATCTCCCTCCCCATGAAGCAAACACATCTATCACATTTCAGAGGCATCATTCAATGCACTCCAAACAAAGTTAAGATTAACAACCACAATTAATTAGCCACATTGCAACATAAAGAAGATGATCTACTGACTCACCACAATTCTTAGACATACAGCATCTATCCATAATAATTTCTCCACTTTCCTCAGATTAGCAATTGTCAATATTTCACCCAAAGAAGCAATCCATCCCAAAACGCTATTTTTCTTGGTACCTTTACGCTCAAAATATTCTTCCACATAAATCTAATTGTTAACGTCCCATAGGACCTCATAAAATACCATAACTCAAGTTACTATTCTTAGATTGCCTCCAACCCTTTCTATCCTCTACCCTTGAAGGAAGATTAGAAAATAGTAGCTCCATGAAAATGTCAACAGACTCGAGCTCCCAACCTACAACAATTGGGACAATGTGACATTCCAATGTAGGACTCCTTCAAGAGATAACTATGAGTTAACCAAACACTCCTTATCCACCAATAATATGAATAACCTCAGAAATCTATCCCTCATGTAACTTCACCACACAGAAATGTACTACCAGAATTGCACCTCGCTTCCATCCCCTATCTCAATTCTTAAAACAATAATACTAGAGAAAGAATCTCTCACACACCCTTTATACTCTTCCACAAACTCACAAAACAGAATCCTCTCACCTCTTCTGATGTCCACGCACGCAAAGCCTCACCATATTCAACAGCAATAAGCCACGTCCAAAGATGTCTTATCCCAATCCAAAAATCCATAACATTTACCCAATTAATGTGTGATTAACTAAATGATATTTAAATTTGTTCCCATCACCTACCCATTGGAAATCCCTTTGTGGTTTCCCAACTTCTTTGCCACCACGCTAGGCATGATAAACAAACACATGAAGTAGGTAGGGATACTAGACAGACTGCTTATCAATATAACTTGACAAATAATTTTTTTTCCCAGCTTTTAAATAATTCTCCACATTCTCACCTTACATCAGAACAAATATTCCAAATCAGATACAACTTCAACCTCTCTTATAGACACCAACTCAATTTTCCTCAAATTCACCCACAAACCAGAATCAGCATTGAAACAAAGCAAACCAAAACAAGTTGAATAGCTTGTAAATGTTCGATCTCTGTCCCCCACAAAATAAAATGGTATCATCAATGGATAATAATGAGATATCTCTAAAAAGTCATTGATTTGGTAATCATCTAAGGATTTTAATGATGAGAAAAGGAAAAGCAATAGTGATAATAGTCCCATTCCACCAAACCTTGAGAACCAAAAAAACAACCAAACTACAATTAACTTACACTGAGAATCTGAAAGTAGAAAAAAAAGCAGAATACATTTCATCCATTTCCCGAAAAGTTGTAAACTCTCAACATGGCAACATTTAATTGAACACTCCCAATTAACACAGTGAGGGAATGAATGCTATGGTTTAGAAGACAGTGAGAAAATGGTCTTGGATTTAAATCTCGTGCTACTAAAGACTTTATATGATTGCATAGCTGCCAATGAATATTTTTCATTTCCTAATTTGCTTGAATTTCTAGATCTTCATTTTCTTGAGATTTTTTATGTATCTTTGAATTCTTCCATGTACATAATTTGCTTCCCTTTGTGTTCTTTTAATGAGATTTTTTTTTCTTAACAAAAGTTCCATAAAATTGAATCTTTCGTGTGGCTCCCTTTTCACTTCAACATCTCCAGACACCAAAATTAGTGCCAATTTGAATTTCAGATTTTGAATTTCCAACAATGTAATTTTATTCTGATTGAGGATTATGTGGGATTCTGTTGTTTTATGAATTGTTTTTCTTATTGATGTACTCCTAAAAGCCAATTTAAAAGGGCTCCAATAAATAGAAGACAAATTATTGAAAAGCAAAAACACTTTCAAGAGATCCTTCACCAAAACCATTTCTCGATTGTCGGGACGGTTCCTAGGTTTCTTGCTTGGTGCTAATTTCAAGTAAACCTTAAGTGATGATTCCTAGGGCCTATCTTTATTTTTTGTTTAATTGTTTTTCCTAAATTCTTATTCTATCTCCTTTTTGTATTCCATTTTTTATTACATCCAGCATCAACTTGGTATCCGAGCAAACCAGATTCTACTTTCCAACAAAAATCACCAACAACCCAAAATCTATTTAGACCCATCACCTGCCAAACTCACTGAAATCTCAAACCTCCACAATAGCCAAACAAAGCCCAGCCACCCCAAAGTCCCATCCCTCACCAATACTGAAACCCCCAACTATGCCCCATCCCATAGCAAAACCAAAATCTTCAACCAAAAAAATAAGTACACTTTTGAACCTTAATGTTTGGGGTTGTTTTCACTATGGCCCTTAACATTTGGTTATGTTTTCAAAAAGACCATGTCATACATCTTTGTTAGTAATCCCCATGTTAAGTGCCAGATGGACCTTAAAATGTCACCCATTTAATCCCAATTGTCACAAAATGACACATCACCCATCTCTATTGGCCAAAAAAAAGAAGAAAAAGATGGAACCAAACCAAAAATGATGTTGTATGCTTAGGTATAAGTGAGAGTAGTCTCAGACTAATCCCAAAAACAGAACCTTATGTGACAATCCTTAAACAAAGCAACAAAATTATGGGATAGAAATCAACTGAGGACAACACTTAGCGATCGAGCATACGCATTTCTTTGTTTTATTTTCTAATGCATGTTATTGTTTCACAAGGAATGTATGAAAAATCTTAGAAGAAAATAAGCACAAGGAAACAAAACCCACCTCCATTATGTCACCGTGTTGAAGACTCACAGTCAACAAGTAGTACAGCTTGTTTTCGCTTTCTCTCTTTTTTTATGCCTAGATTTTTGGTTTAACGCTTTGTTGTCAACTGGTTTGGTAGGCGTAGATGACCCAAGTTTTAGTTTGAGCTTTCAATGTTTTTTATTTGTATGCAATAGTATTCAGCATGCATGCACATGCAGCTTTGCACAAACAATGATTATGGATTATGCAACTCTCTCCCTGGACAAAGAAAAACCACATCTATTTCCATCTATGGCTAAAGAAGAATGCAAAGGTGTTTGACATCAATAACAGGTATATAAACTCTATAGAGAAAAAAAACTTATCTATTACCATCTATGGCCACAGAAGGATCCGAGGCATCAGACAACAATGACATATGACATATGTATAAACTTAATTCCAAAAAAATATTTATCACCCGTTACCTCAGGAACATAATGCATCAGCATATTTTCAATGCCAGATTTGAGTGTGACAGAAGAGCTAGGGCAGCCACTACAAGCTCCTTGCATTCTCAATTTAACTATTCCAGTTTCTCTGAAGAAATCAAAACCATGAGCTTCAATTGATATTATTGGGAAGACCACATAAAAACATATATAAATAATATCCAAATAAAGAAGGAAAACCTACGGATCAAATCCACAATATTCAATGTCCCCACCATCATCTTGCACTGCTGGTCGGATACGAGTCTCCAGGAGTTCTTTGATCATTGCTACTGTTTCAGAATCATCCTGTTTCAACAAGCAAAAAAACTCACATCCAATGGATTCATGTATAATCAAACTAATTGAGTACATTTTTTTTATATATAGAATCAAACTAATTGAGTACAACCAATAAAAATAACAATAATTTCCTTCAAAATACAAATTTCCAGCAACAGATTTGTTTTAAATTATTTGAAAATATCACTGAGGTGGCATTAGAATTAGACACCATGTTATCCTCCTAACCTTGCTTCACCTTAGCTGCATACAGCTCCTCTAAAAAAAGAATCCATTGACTAACTCCCAATCCTTAATAGCTCCTATAAAAGAAGGGTTCAATTGAATATAACACCACATGTGATCCCCATATTGTCCACCACTGTTGCCTCTGTTTCTTGCAATTTGGAATAGCTCCAGGTATCTGTTCTTGAAACTCTCTTCCCCACAACAACAATCATACAAAAGCAATTTCTAGTACCATGTCCCACCTCAAAACAGATAAGATTCTCAAATTTAACCCAGCCTTGCGAGATGGCATATAAATTTCCATAAGCTAACACTATATGGACCCCTTTCACTTTCTGTACACCATCCACCCCAAGAGGTCACATCTTTAATCTCTATCACTCTGCCATAAAGCATCCTCTCAGCCACAAAAGGCCATAACCATTTACCTAGAAGGGCTTCATTGAAAATCAATAACTTTCTGACCCCTAAGCCTACAAGTTGAATAAGTTGGCAAATAGAAATCCAATTAACAAGTTGAAATTTAAATTCACTCCCCTTTCCACCACATAGGAAATCCCTCTGAATATTTTTTCATTCTATTTGCTACCCCAATAGGAGGCGGAAACAGAGGCATATAAAAAGTGGCACATAATATATATATATATAACAGACAGCAAGAAGACCACAAAGAAATTCAACGGTCTGTACCATTCATTTAGCAAGCAAATGTGACTACTAATTAAAATGAAGGGGAAAAAATATCATATCTATCCTTCTGCTTTTGAAGCCTTGGACCTACTCTAATCTTTTCTATTTTCCTTTTTTCAAAAGTAGAGGATTCCTTCATAGGATTCCTTCAGGAGTAGTAGGAAGAATGGGAAGTGGCAAAAAGAAAAGTTTTTTTTTTTTATTGGTAATTTACACAAACACCTACCTGTAAAAAATTTATAAAAATAAAGTTACACATGCACCCCCTGAGTCTTAAACCCACTACAAAAAAGAAACAATTTGAGTGATTATAGCACTGGGCATAAATTTATGCACTTTATTACCAACCAAATCAATAAATAAAATTTTAATAGGTAACGTAAAATATTATTAAAAATCATAGCCAACCCGAGCACATTGGGAATGTATTGTAGGAGCAAAAATCAGGAACCAAAATTACAATGATCAAGCAAAATAGAAAGGGAAAAACATGAAAAATGAGACAGAATCAAACTCCATTCAAGGAGAGTATGCAAGAAAAAAGACTAACCAACTAAATAAATTAATAAGAGTTTATGTAATACTAATCTAAGGGACAGACTTATCCTTGTTGCAGTGCATTTCTTTGACCTTTAATCCGTGCCAAAATGAGCTCTAAGACTGTAACTGATTTATGGGATAGTGAAACAAGAATTGGGGCATACATTGCATGGAAAGACTTTTCTAAGCATTAGCTGTATGCATTAGGTTTGATTGAAATTAGCCTTTCACATATCAGTTGTTAGCTAACAACAGATGCCATCTTTCAGAATACAGGATTAACCCACGGGTGGGATGATTAAAGCAGGCTCATTGCTCTTTAAGTATACTATATTCTGAAATGATTCTAAATAAAATGAAGAATAAACAAAAAACTTGAAAAGGCCATTATATCTTAATCTTGTAATAAAGTGCTCCTTTTTGTTGACATTTTGTTTTTACTTATCTCAAAAATGTTTAGAAAAAAAGCAAGTCTTAGAACATCAGGCCTTCATGAAATAAGTGCCTCAAACCTTAGGGCATAAAATCAAGTCCCCTCACAATCTTTTAACTATTCTTGCCTAAGACTTCACAAATCTTTAATCCTAGTATATCAGGCATGTGTTAGGACCAAGATAAATAGAGCTTACTTCCCATGCTCGTGCGCACATGGGCGGGTTGGGGGAGGAACATTTAACATTGCATTTTTTATTTGCAATTGCTATGGAAGCTTTAAGCCAGTTATTAGATGGGGCTGTTCTGGCTGGTCACATCTCGAGATTCACTGTTGGTCCCAGATCTCATGCCCCCTTAATGGCGTCTCATTCTCTTTTTTGCGGACAATACTTTAATTTTCTGTGATGCTTTACCTAGTCAGATTGGTGAATTGAGAGACATTTTATCTTCATTTGAGGCTATGTCAGGTTTGCATATTAATCTGGCTAAATCCGAAGCAAGTTGGAAGCATTTGTATCTATCAAAAGGTGGTAAGGTTACTTTACTTAAAAGCACTCTCTCAACCTTGCCTACTTATTACCTATCTCTCTTTCCTATCCCGGTGGATATTGCAAATCGCATTGAGAAGCTCCAGCAAGAGTTTTTATGGGGTGATGAATCCCCTAAATTCAATTTGGTCAATTGGGCTCAAGTGTGTAGCCCTTTGCAGTCTGGTGGGTTGGGTGTGCGAAATTTGTGAAAATTCAACCAAGCTTTGCTAAGTAAATGACTGTGGAGGTACGGTATGGAGACAAGCCTCCTTTGGCAGCAAGTTATCGAGATCAAGTATGGAAATATTTGGGGTGGGTGGTGTACAAAAGAAGTAACAGCTACTTATGGTGTTAGTCTTTGGAGAACTATAAGACAAGGCTGGCCAGCTTTCTTTAAATCCATCATCTTCAAAGTTGACAATGGTAATAGAATTAAACTCTGGCATCACTTGTGGTGTGGGGGTTGTACTCTTTGGGAGGCATTTCCGGAACTCTACAACTTTAGTTGTAACAAGGATTCTTATCTTGTTGATGTCATGTCTTTTCCTAATCAGAGGTTTCATTGGGATCTTCGATTCTATAGAGAGCCCCAAGATTGGGAGATGGAACAATTTGATATTTTTTGGAATCTTCCACACTCTATGACCTTTATTGGTGAGGGGCATGACAGACTTTGTTGGAAGTCGACAAAGAATAAGGGCTTTAAGGTTAGTGAATTCTACTTATCCCTCTTCTCGACCCCTGACAATCTTTTTCCTTGGAAACCTATGTGGCACTCAAAGATCCCTCCTAAAGTTGCTTTCTTTTCTTGGACTGCCACCTTAGGCAAGATTTTGACCCTTGATAGATTATGGAATAAGAGTGTCCCTGTCATGGATTGGAGTTATATGTGTAAAAGAAGCGGGGAATCGGTAAACCATCTTTTGGTGTGATTTGGATTATGCCTCAAAGTTTCGCATCTTGGCAGGACCCGTTCAGTAGACAGCGCAATATAGACTTGTGGATGGCTATCCCACATTGTGGGTTATGGTGCCTTTGGCGGGAAAGGAACACTGGATGCTTTGAGGGAACGAAACTGTCGATTCTTGAGATTATAACTCTCCTCCTCCGCTCTTTGTTTGTTTGGTGTTCTGTTTTTTCTTCTTTTTCTTGTTCTAATCTTTTTGTTATGCTTGATCATTGTAATTTTCGATCTTGATGTAATCCTTTCTATGTACACTCCCGGTCTACCTAGGGCTTTTGATTAATGATATTTTGTCATTTATCAAAAAAAAAATTATTAAACCAAATTCTAATATAATTACATGCGAACTTATCTAGCTCAAATGGAATTTAAGATTAAAGTTAATGGTATACGAGCAAAGTATCAATCTACACGCTTTCTTAAATCTACCCTCAAAATTAAAAGTTATACCTCATTAATAGCAGTGTCCATGGCTGCAGCAGTTTGTGAGTCTAGAAACAGTGGTTGCCCAGATGAATAAAAATCCATGATTGCTGCAAAGATTTCAGGTTTTAGAAAATCCCAAGAAGCATCTTCTGACTTCGTCACGGTAACAAAATCAGAACCAAAGAAAACCCGAGTAATTCCTGTATTAAAAGGAAACACAGATAGTGTTACAAATTGCTAGCCCACTCAAGTAAACACCATTATAAACAAAACAGTCATTTTTCATAAGCAAGTGACCCTATCCAATTTTCAGTCCAAAATTTTGAAATATTCCGCTGTTTTTACCACTTCAGCTATATTTCAGAATTTAAATAATAAAAAATAAAAAATAAAAAACCCTAGATAACAATGTTTTCGCCCTTTTTGGAAAATCATTATATTTCTGCACAATGACAATGCCATTTCATCGCAATTTTACTACTGAAAATTTACAAGTGCAATACCGGCCAATTCTATCAATCATAAGACAATTAAGCTTTGCTTCGACCTCTCCAATCTTTCATCTCAACAAACAATTCTATCAATCATGTGTCATTATTACAATCATAACAATAATAAGACCAATTTTAAGCTTTGCTTCGACTTCTCTCCGATCCTTCATCCCCAACAAACAATTCTATCAATCATGTCATTATTACAATCATAATAATAATAATAATAATAATAATAATAAGAATCCTTCCTTTCACCATTATGTTCAATATTTTTTTCGCATACTAAAAAACGGAACAATCCCACATGCAATCAAACAAACACGAAAAACAACAACTCACCATCAATTCCGAAAATGGCCTTAGCGAGGGGAGAAGTCATGGCGGCACGGGCATGGGGGAAGTCGGAGCTGCCAACATCCATAACAGGCTTCCCCGGATAGAACATCAGAGACGACGGGTTCGGCGTCGACTGCGTTTGTATAAACATGTTCCTCCTCTGCCCTAAACAAAATTGAAAACCAAACAAAAAAAAAAAAATTCAGAATAATTTATATTTATATCTTATGAATAGAGAGAGAGAGAGAGATTGAATTGAATTTTTGGAGGGGACCTGAGAATGGGCCGGCCCATTTTGTTGGAGAGTGTGAAGAAGGAATGGAAGAAGATCTGAGCAGCGTTGTTGTTGTTGTTGATGTTGATGTTGAATTGGGGGAAGGATGATACGACGCCGTGGAAGAAGAGGCGTGAATGAGGCGGCGGGGAATTGTAGTTGTTGAAGGTTGAGTGAATTGTTTTGAATTGGAAACGGCTCGCCTTATCAATCTTCCTAATCCTTTCATCTCTCTTCTATTCTCTTTCTCTTTCTGCGAATCGCAAACTGACTCTCTCCCTCTTTTTCTCTCTCGGTTGGTTGAGCTAACGAACTTTGCTCTCTATTTTTTATGTTTCAGCTTTGTGTGTGTGTGTGTGTATTGCCTATTCGCGGACCCTTTGCATCCATTCAAATGATGGGTTGGGTTATCCGATCCATCCGACCCACCTATATATAGATTACCTGGTCCGGTTAACGGTGTTCTCAGAACATTTATTAATTTTGTTCTTTTATCTTTGATGTTTTTAGCTTTGTGTATATATATTGACTATTCGGGAACCTTTTTCACCCATTCAAATGACGGGTTGGGTTGCCCGATCCAATCCAACCCACCTCTATATAGATTATAAGGTTCGGTTAATGGTGTTAGGAAGAGAAGAGTTTCGTTTATAATATTTTCACAATATTTTCATAATAAATCATAAGTGATAAGTTGTTATTATTGGTTCTAAGTTAAACCTACCATTGAAATTACTTTTTTACCTATTAATAACAACCTGCCACTTACGATTTGTTGTATAAGTGTTGTGAAAATGTTGTAGAAGTCTTAATATTGGGCAATATAAAAAAAGGTCAAATAATCTTTTTTTTTTCTTTTTCCATAAAAAGTTTTTAAAAATATTTCATAAACATGTTGGGTTTTAGATTGACCCCAGTTAATTACTCGAATTACCCAAGTTGATTAATTAGTCTACCTACTTGCAAATAAGATTAAGGCACAATCAAATCACCAAACTAAATTATGTGAGGTGGAAAACCCTCCTAGGCAAAACCCTACCAGGTCAATTTTAGGTCACTACTCCCGAAAAATCTACTAAAAAAAAAAAAACGATTACAAATACAAAGAATCTTACCCTACATACTTATCTCGAGGTTTCTACCTACAGTAAAACCTACTAAGCTATACCAGTCTCAACTTCAAATACCTAATTGGACAAATATTGTAAAAGATTTCTCTTTTGCATGAATCTCCGTATCCATGATTGACTCCAAAACAAACTTTTTTTTTTATTGTTGTAACTTTGTAGAGTTTTTCAATCCATGCTTGAATGAACCGGAAGTAGCATGGCACAAAACCCTAGGTGCACAAACATCACAGCAACTCCTATTATGCGTGTAACTCTCTGTCTCTCTAATGACGATTGTAAAATATTTTTTTTTATATATGTTTTAAAACCCTAGTACATGAATTCCTAGAAAGTCAAGTCATCATAGGTCAAAAACATAACTTGTTATTAAATTTTCCCAAGGCTCAATAGATAAAGATGTTAGAGTTTACCATTATTATACTGTTGTATTGATTTACTGTTCACATTACTGTTGCTGTTTGGGTTAGTTAACTGTGGTTATTGGTTAGTCAATGCTTGGTTAAATGAGGATAACTGTTGTTAGTTAGTTGCTAAGTGGGTTAGTTAATTAGTTAGTGATGTGAAGAAATTAGTTAGTTAGTTGGATATATGGTAAGGAATTACATAGCAATCTTGTATAAAGGCCTAAGGCCATTATTAATCAAGCAAGTAGATTGTTCATCAAATTACATATACTCTCTATCTCTCTATCACTCTGTTCTGGAGGTCCATCTGTCCTCGAATTCAGCTACCAAACAAGTTTGGCCTTTCATTTGGTATCAGAGCTTGGCTTTCCTTGGCATTCATGGCAGAGACTTGTTCCTCTATTGCAATCAATGAAGCCATTGCTTCACTTTGAAACACTTCTAATCATCATGACAAAGAGTTACAAGAAATGTGAACCATACAAGATATTCACACGAGAACCTTGAATGAGATGAGTTAACAATTAACCTCAATTCTGCAAAAACTGAATGCCTCTAATCATGGTGGGCCTTCTCAATCTCCAAGAATTAGGAAAAATCGTAGCCCTAATTCTACAATGTTACCTCTTTCTTGTCCAATAAAGTTGGATTTTCCAAGATTTTCTGGTGAAGAGCCTGCAAGTTGGGTGTATAAAGTAAATCAGTACTTCAGGTATTACAATAGTCCAATTGAAGACGAATTGATGCTTGCTTCTTCTCATATAAAGGTGAAGCTCTGATTTGGTTCCAAGATGGAGAGGAAACAGGGGCATTCTATGATTAGGAGTCACTAGTTCAAGCCTTGCATGTTAGATTTGGCTCCACTGCGTATGATGATCCCATGGAGACATTGACAAGGCTAAGGCAGTCAACTTTTGTGGCAGTATATAAGGCTTAGTTTGAAGTCTTATCTAATAGGATTAAAGGGTTATCTTCATCACACAAGCTGAGTTGCTTTCTCAGTGGGTTGAAAGATGAGATAAGGCTTCCTATTCGAATGCTTAATCCTCAATCTCTAAATGTAGCTTTTGGTTTATCCAAGATTCAGGAAGAGTACAATTGGAGCTGTAAGAGGAATTCTGAGGTTCAATTGAAGCAAGGCAAGCCCTCAATCTTAGGTTTACCCAAAGTTACTCCTTTGATAGATACTAAGAATAGATTACCCATTAAAAGAATATCACCTGCTCAAATGGAGGAGAGGAAGAAGAAAGGATTGTGTTATAACTGTGATGAGAAATGGGCTCTTAGTCATAAATGTAAAAAAGCCATGTTGTTCCTTCTTGATTATGTGGAATTTGTGCCTGAAGTTAACTTAGAGGTACATATTATAGAACTTGAGGAGGGTAGTGGGTTTTCTATTTCTGATCACACCTTACATAGTCAAGAAAACAACATTGAGGATGCTGAGATTACACTCTATGCCTTAAGTGGTACCCCTACTTTTGGTACTAAGAGGGTAGTGGGAAAGATTAGGCGTAAGTCCCTGTTAATTCTTATAGACTCAGGTAGCATACACAATTTTATTGACACTTTCTTACTTTCTCAATTACATATTCCTGTGGATACTTCTCAGATTTTGGAAGTGAAAGTGGCTAATGGTGATGTGATTAGAACTCAAGGATTATGTAAGGAGGTTCCCATTTTTTTACAAGGGCACAAATTCTCAGTTCAATTACATGTGTTGCCTATGGGGGGTTGTGATTTGGTGTTAAGGACTCATTGGTTGAGTACCCTTGGGGTCATTCAAAAGGACTTCAAGTTGCTAACTATGTGTTTTTCCTATGCACAAAAGCCTGTGTTGCTACATGGTTTAAGGGGTGCAAGTACTCACATTCAGGAAGGGACTCAATTCTTGAAAGAATCTGTGAAAAGAGGATTGGTTTTGCAAATTTCAGCTCCTAATGATTCCCATTCTGTAGATTGTGCTACTAAAGTACCTGTCTAGGTGGCTGAGCTATTGTTAGAGTTTGATGCAGTCTTTGCCACTCCTGTTGGATTACCTCCTATTAAGGGGCATGAACATCAAATCAATCTCAAGGAAGGAGCTCAAGCCATCTGCTAAAGACCTTACAGATACCCTTACTATCAGAAGAATGAAATTGAAAAGATAGTTAAGGAGTTATTGTCTGTTGGCTCCATTAGGAATAGTTGAAGTCCATTTGCTTCACTTGTTCTTTTAGTTAGGAAAGCTGCGGCTCTTGGAGGATGTGTATTGATTATGGGGCTCTAAATCAAGAGACTATTAAGGATAAATAGCCTATTCCTGTCATTGATGAGTTATTGGATGAGTTATGCGGTGCTTGTGTGTTTTCTAAACTGGATTTGAGGTCTGGTTATCACCAAATCATAATGAAGGAGGAATATATTCCTAAAACTACTTTTAGGACAAATGAAGGCCACTATGAGTTTTTGGTTATGCCCTTTGGCTTAACCAATGCTCTTTCCACCTTTTCAATCCTTGATGAATGCTATTTTTAAGCCCTTTTTAAGGAAGTTTGTTCTTGTTTTCTATGATGATATATTGGTGTACAGTAGATCCTTGTCTGATCACCTTGGTCACCTTAGATTGGTTTTGGAAACCTTGGCCAAGCATCGGTTGTATGCCAAGAAATCTAAGTGTGTGTTTGCTTGTGAGGAGGTGGAGTATCTAAGCCATCTTATTTATGGTGAAGGGGTGAACACTAATCCTAAGAAGACTGCTGCTATGCAGCTGTGGCCTATACCTAGAGATGTCAAGGCTTTAAGGGGTTTTCTTGGCCTCACTAGATACTATAGGAAGCTTGTGAAGGAAGACTGCTGCTATGCAGCAGTGGCCTATTCCTAGAGATGTTAAGACTTTAAGGGGTTTTCTTGGCCTCACTAGATACTATAGGAAGCTTGTGAAGGGATATGGGCAAATTGCAGCACCCTTGACTACATTATTGAAGAAAGATTCTTTTGTTTGGACCTAGAAGCTGATTAAGCCTTTCAGCTACTTAAGGATGCTGTTTCATGCCCCCCTGTGTTAGCTCCGCCTAATTTCACCAAGCCTTTCATTATGGAGTGTGATGCTTCTGGTCTGGGGTTGCGAGCTATTTTGATGCAAGATCGTAGACCTATTGCCTTCCACAACCAGACATTGAAAGGTAATAAGCTTTCACTCTCTACTTATGAAAAGGAATTCTTAGCCTTAGTGGTGGCAGTAAAGAAATGGAGACCATATTTGTTAGGGAGGCAATTTGTTATCAAAACTGATCGCCGAAGTTTGAAATATCTGTTGGAGCAGAGAGTGGGAACTCTAACACAACAAAGGTGGATCACTAAGCTCATTGGCTATGCTTTTATAGTGGAATATAAGTAGGGAAGAGAGAATGTGGTAGCTAATGCTCTTTCAAGGAGGCTGGATGAAGGAGTTGATGCTTCATGTTCTACTTCTGAGCCATCTAAACTAGCAGCTTCTGCATTAGGTGTCCCAACTGCTTTTGATAGCACATTATGCATTATATCCTTTCTTACCCCAACTTGGTTGTCTGATCTCAAATTGAGTTATGCTATTGACTCTAAAGTTCATGTTATTATTAATACTATTCAGTTAGGTTCTGATGTACCTCAAGGGTTTACTTTCTGCAATGGTTTGCTGTTTTACAAGGGCAAGTTGTATTTGGGTGATTCTAGTGGGGATTTGAAGACTGTGGTGTTACAGCAAGTACATGATAGTCCCTTGGGAGGTCATTCATGTTACTTAAAGTCTTTGTATAAGCTTCAAAAAGACTTCTACTGGTCTGGACTGAGGCAGGATTTGAAGCAATATATGAGGGAATGTGATGTCTGTCAGAAGCTTAAGCATGAGACTTGCTTCCCTGCTGGGTTATTGCAGCCCCTGCCCATTCCAAAGAGACCTTGGTTGGATGTGAGTATGGACTTTATTGAGGGGTTGCCTAAGTCTCATTTGAAGTCTGTGGTGTTTGTGGTGGTGGATAGACTTACTAAGTATGTCCATTTTATGCCCCTTTCTCATCCTTACACTACTGCAAAGGTTGCCAATCTCTATCTGCAATTTGTTTTCAAACTGCATGGCATGCCTTCCACCATTATCAGTGATAGAGATCTTGAGTTCACTTCACTTTCTTGGAAGGAGTTGATGAGATTGCAAGGAGTAACATTGGCCATATCTTCTTCTTATCACCTCAAACAGATGAGAAAACTAAGGTAGTAAATAAGAGTTTGGAACACTACTTAAAGGCTTTTGCAGCTGATAAGCCTAATACTTAGGTTGAATGGTTGTCTTTGGCAGAGTTTTGGTTTAATACCAATTTCCACACTTCCACTGGGATGTCACCCTTTGAAGCTCTTTATGGTTACCCTCATCCTCAGGTTCTGGACTATGTAGCTAGTACTACAAGGGTTGGGGTTGTGGATTTGTTGCTTAAGGATAGATAGCAACTCTTGGCTCTACTTAAGCAGAATTTGTGTGTTGCTCAAGAGAGGATGAGGTGGTATGCTAACAAAAAAAAAGGTGGAAAGATCATTTGCAGTGGGGGATTGGGTGTACCTAAGGCTGCAGCCATACAAGTAGTCATTTGTACATCACAAGAAGCTTGGCAAGCTAGCTCCTCATTACTATTGGCCATTCCAGTTCATATAGAGGGTAAGGGAGGTTTCCTATAAACTGGATTTGCCTACTAGTTCCCTCATCCACCCTGTGTTTCATGTCTCCAATCTCAAGGCCAAGTTGGGCAATCAAGTGGTTCTTAGAACTACCTTACCTACTATAAATGCAGACCTGGTGATCACCCCAGAACTTGTGTTGATCTTAGCTAGGAGATCTCTTCAGTTGAGCAGTAGGACTATTACTCAGGTCTTGGTGCAATGGCAAGGTGAAAGCAAGGATGATGCCACCTATGAGGTCCTATATGATTTGCAATCTAAATTTCCTTACCTTGTGGGCAAGGTACTCTAAGGGAGGGGAAATTGTTAGAGTTTACCATTACTGTACTATTGTATTGATTTACTGTTCACATTACTATTGTTGCTTGTGTTAGTTAACTATGGTTAATGGTTAGTCAATGCTTGGTTATGTGAGGATAACTATTGTTAGTTAGTTGTTGAGTGGGTTAGTTAGTTAGTTAGTGATGTGAGGAAATTAGTTAGTTAGTTGGATATATGGTATGGAATTACAGAGCAATCTTGTATAAAGGCCTAAGGCCATTATTAATCAAGCAAGTAGATTTTTCATCAAATTTCATATACTCTCTATCTCTCTATCACTTTGTTCTGGAGGTCTAGCTGTCCTCGAATCCAGCTACCAAACATGTTTGGCATTTCGAAAGAGGTGTCGAGCGAGGTATTAATGTTCATTAAATCTCGATAAATCGACAAGTGTCAAAACATGTAGATGTAGTTTTTCTTGAGCAGTTTCTTTAGCAATCTTGTGTCTTTAATCATACCACTTATGAAGAACTTGTTTATCCCAATAAGGTCTTCTTGAATACACTAGAAACTAACGCTCAAATACACATAAAGTGCGTTGTATTAAAGGATATACTAATTACATAAAAACGTGACCCTTACAAATCAATGCTCTTAGGGCATTTATTGACTTTTCCCTATATTATATTATATATATATATATATATATATGTATGTATGTATGTATGCATGTTTGGACAAAAATGTTTCTCAAATAAGCTAACAGATGTTCTAAAGGCATTAATTTAGGAAATATTTTTATAAACTTTTTATGAGAAAAGAAAAAAACAATTAGTCTTTTAATAGATTTTTATATTTTATATAAAAGTAGTAGTAAAAGTTTCTTAAAATGGCTCATTAACAAATGCCTTAAAAACACTCATTAACAGAACCCAAAATATATTGAGTTTAGGTGTTTTTTTGTTAGTATTTTTGTTATTCTTTTTCTTTCTTTTTTTATTTTGAGAGACAAAAAACCATTTGGAAGAATGTCCATTTGTCAACCCACCAAGGTGATTAATATTTCAAACCAATCCATTTGTTGTAGAGGTTTGTGGATTGGTGGTAGTTTGGTGTTAGGTTGTTTGGAATTTTAAGCTCATGCCTAACTTGACTCAAGTATAGCAATGTATTTAAGTCTTTGCACTTTGCACCCTAAAATTTTAGAACTTTGCAAGTAATAGTCAAATTTGGACAATAGCAGTGTATACCCCAACATTTAATTGATTGTTCCCAAAAAAAAAAAAAAAAATCATTTACATGGTCATGGCATATGAGTATATGACCTTGTAAACATACTAACCTACCCTTATAAGTTTAAAATAACTAATGTGTTCTAGTTAGCTCAATTGGTAAAGTCTCTCATGGTTGAATAAGATATTTGAGGTTCAATCTCTGCCTACACCGAAAAACCGATTGGTGTCTTGGTTTGATGATAAAAAGCTATCATCATGAGCGGACGCCATACATTGAAACTCTAAAAAAAAAAGGTTTAAAATGACTAATTTGTCCTAGTCTTGCTAATCCCCAACCCAGTTTCCCAAATCACTTAATATTGATTAAGCCTATTAAAAAATTCAAACCATATCATGGTGAGGTCACCAACAATAAACTGCTAGGGCACAATCATGGCAACTACTAACTCAACTAAAACATGAGGTGAGGTGAAACACAAACAACATTCGTAATTGTGGATAAGACAACTCCTAATCTCAACCAAAGCATGGCAAGCCAAGGCACCAACTAAGCTCACGAAAGTTCTTGAAATATTTAGGGTTTTGTGATAATTTTTTGATTAATGGTTTAAAAAACACCTTATTTGGATAAGATGATTGATGGTTAATATATTTTTTTACATTATGTATTTGGCTTTTTGTACATCATATCATATCATCATATACTATATAATAAAAGTTGGACCTAGAATCCATGGTTGCACTAAGTGACTACTCTTACTAATTAGTAAATTAATTATATATATTTTTTTTTTGCTAGGATATATTTCCTCAATAAAGAAATAATATTTAATAATTGTTTAATTTAGATAAAACTTTACTATTTGAAGTTCAACAAATTTAAATTCTATTCAAACTAAAAGTCTATTATAAAAAAATTCTAAACTTAAATCCCACAGAATAATCCACGTTTTCTTTATTAAAAAAAAAAAAACCACGTTTTGACTAAGGGATAATATTTAACAATAATTTAAAACAAATTTAAATTCTATTCAAACTAAAAGTCTATTATCAAAAATTTCTAAACTTAAATCCCACAAAACCCATATTTTATTCCCCTCCCGCCCCCCCCCCCCCTCAATTTGCATGATTTAACAATCATTTAAAACAAATTTCAATTCTATTCCTCAAAATAAAAGTCTATTATAAAAAATTTCTAAATTTAAATCCCACACAGCTCACATTTTTGTTTTTGTTTTTATCCAAAAGTTGTATTTTAATATTATATTAGGATATTAAGATAAAAAGCTCTTGACTAAGGAATAAGATTTAACAATAATTTAATTTAGATAAAACTTTATTATCTAAGTTTTAGAAATTTGAATTCTACTCCAACTATAAATCTATTATCAAAATTTTCAGAACTTTTATATATATATATATATATATATTTTTTTCAGCCATAGCTTTTCGATACAATCCTTCTTAACCAATAAGTCATCCCTATAATTAAATCCCACACAATAAACTCCACATTGTTGATTTTTTTTTTTTTTTTTTTCAAAATGTAACTTACACTTATGTTTTAATCTAAAAAATTTATCTTACTTATTGTTCTTTATTTCTGAATTTGCGTGCAGTATATTATGTCAAATGAAGTTTACAATAAAGAAGCAACATAATGGATACCCATTTAAGTTCTTAGTTCTCTTATATAAGTTTTTATTTATTTATTTTATATTTTCAAATTTTAAACTCTTTGGTTTTGGTTATTGTATTTAATTTTTGAGTGTGTTGATTTTTTCAATTAGAATATCCCTAGGAAAAAAAATCGGTATTGACTATTGAGGAACTATTTTGTTTATTATTGTTTGTGTTGGCTAGGACAAAGATTAAACATAACCCAAACAGGAATAATCAAATTCATTCCATATCTTATATTAAAAAATTAACACAAAGGACAAAGAGAATTTTAAAATATAAAAATAGATAAATACTAATAAAGTCTAAA
Organism: Quercus ilex subsp. ballota; assembly: GCA_032727855.1. Classification (NCBI taxonomy): domain Eukaryota; kingdom Viridiplantae; phylum Streptophyta; class Magnoliopsida; order Fagales; family Fagaceae; genus Quercus; species Quercus ilex. The sequence goes on from CM064911.1 coordinate 44,709,461, forward strand.
CTCTAAACAATCAGAACTTAAAGAAACTTTTTTAATTAAAATTATTTAACTATTTTATAATTTATTATTATATTTATTTAATAATTTTGTTTTAATTATTTAATTTTTTTTTAACTTATATATGAATCTTTATCAAGCCATGCATCGCATGGGAATAAAACTAGTCATTATAAAAACTGTAATTTTTATCGGTTATCTAACGAAAACATTTTTTTAATGATAAAATAGGTAAATTATAATTTATGGAGATTGGTTATTGCAATTTAGTATATATACGTTTTTAGACCACTGTAAACTAGATTGTTTAGCCTAATTAATTAACCAAGTGAGTACTTAGATTTATTATTCAGATCTAGGTTAAAACAATAAAGTGATATTATGTAAAGCAGTGAAAAATAAAGGAATACAATGATATGATAATCTAGAAAAACCTAACCGGTAAAAAACCTAAGGAAGATTTAATCTGGCTATCCTCAAAGTAAAAAGCAAATTCACTACGAAAGAATTGAAGTTTGTACAATAAGACTTAGACTACTAACATCCTATTGCTACTTCGAGTAGAAAACTTATTACCACAACCTCATGATAGCTCCAAGTTCATAGACTACTTCTCTATTAGGTCTTTGCAACACAAGCACCCACACTTGTGATAAAAAAAAATACAAACTCTCCTATTTGTGACTCCAAGACCACTCTTGAAGGTTTAGATCATCAACACCTTTGATGATTTGAGAAGACAGCAACTTCTACAACACCGGATCTTGAGATTCTTCAAGGAATAACACCAATAGAAGACATGAGAGAGCTTTTTGGGTACAAAACCCTAGATATAAAAGAGGCACAATCCTTTTCTTATTGAAAAGCCTTATAAAAATGTGCTTAGGGTTTCCTTTATATACTAGTAGTTTTTTACTTGAAACCCAATACATTTAAGTAGAGTTTGGGCTGAATTGGAATTTCTGCAGAAAATTAAGTCTGCACGAGTTTCGATCGATTGATCGAACCAGGCAGTTTCTGAATTCTTCTTTCTACAGCTTACTTGTTCTTGAATCTTGACTTGTATCACCTTGAGTATTATCTAATAATACCTATAGACTCTAAGATCTATATCTAAATAAGTTTGTGTTCACGATTTGTTAATTGTTCTAAACTTTTAGAACCTAACAATCTCCCCATTTGGTAATTCGTGACAAAACTTACATACAATATGAAATGCTCAAATACAAGAACTACCCAATACAATAAAATGCCCAAATACATCACAAATCCCAATCTAAGACTCCTAACCTAGAAGTTTCAATAAGAGGTAGAATGTCTTGATCAGAATGTACCTATCTTTCCTGAAAACACTCAAAAGAACACATCACCGCATGTGTGGAAAGAAAGACATATAAACAAACAAAAGTAAACTAACTCTTCCCTTAAGTTAGATACATCAAAAAACTTTTTATATTCTCCCCATTTCAAAAACAATTTTATCTCCCCCTAAACAAAATATTTTAAAAACCTTTTTAAACAAGATTCTCATATTTCATCTATTTTTTCCTCTTTTTGTCACGTATTGACAAAGACAACACAAACAAAGAGTAGATTGACTGTAAAAATGAGAGAAAATAAGAGAACTAAGGAACCACAAAATTCAAGCTTTATAGAAAATATAAGCAACTCCCCCTATGAAGAACAACAACTCTCCTTATGAATAACAAAGGTTAAAAACAAATTTCTCCCCCTATAAAAATAGGAAAAACAACCCAAGTGTTATGAAAAACAAAGACACACAAACCAAACTTAAAAACTAAGTTAAGGATTCACTTGAAGAAAAATATTCTCTCTTTCAATATATGCAAGCTTGACACTATGTGGCCTATAAACAGATGGTCTTTTGAACTCAAATCAAGTAGAGAAAATATTTGAACAATTATTATCCATCATATCTAAAAAAAATATTTTCCACAGTTCACACATAAAAATAGCATATATTAAAATGTATAGAACTCAAAAATTAATCAATCAATTTTTAAATCAAGTTGAGTACCCAATTTAGCAAAGTGTATGCATATTATGTGTGAAAATAATGAGGGATATGATTGCAAAACTGCAAGATAAATACAAAAAATAATGTAATGCATGTGAATCCTAAACATAAATGATGCATGAAAAAAAATTTGGTAAAAAATCTAAAAACTAAAAATTTTCCAGTTTCGATCAATCGGGCATTGATCGAACATCAATCGAGTTAGTCAAAGAGCAATGATTAAAAATCAAGGGATTTTCGATCGGTCGAAAAACATATTCGATTGATCGAAATTTTGGAAAAATTGAATTTTTTGAAAAACTGCAGAAGATTATGCAGAAACCACTCAACCCAAGTAATTTCATGAATGAAATACATGAGAATGAGTTTAAATGTTTTTAAAAAACATGAGTTTTCAACCCAGAACTTCAAAACAAGGTTTTTAATCATCACACAATTTTTGCCAACCCGTAAACATATTGCATCAAACACCATAGAAAACATAATCTTGGATGACCAAATCAAATTCACACACAATTTCATGTTTTAAGTTTAGCAAAGAATAACTTGTGAAGTGTGTGCAACTAGTAAAAGCATGAGATACATGTAGGGTGATATGTAGATAGTAATCAATTACAATTTCTACATTATTCATCACATAAGTTTGAAAGTAACTATCACCTAAAGAGTTATATCATATAACTCCCACATCTCCTAGAAAACAAGCTTGCGATCATGCATTTCTTTTTTTATTTAGCCTTAATGTATACATATTATTTTTCCATTTTTTATTTTAAGGGTACACCTTATTTTCTTTTTGTGCATGCGCTACACTTTCTCGAGCACAAAATCTTACTATATGCACTATAATGTTCATGATTGGCTAGTAAACAGTGGTGAGATAGTTATTTATGCTTTTCTCTTAGGATTTTTTAGTCCTAACAATCAAAACCATGTAACTTCAAAATCAAGATTATATGATCAAAAACTATAAACAACCCCTACACAACATGCACTACATAGCTAAAATTAGCAAAGTGCAGAAAAAAATAAGCCCATTCAAGCTAAACAAGGCACATAGGCATGTTATGTAAAGATAATATGATCAACCTTAACTACACATCCATGATATGTAATATAAAAGAAATAAAAGTCTTTTTGGTTTTAAAAAAAATTTATAACTAAAACTAAAAGCACACATTATGCTAAATGATTAAAAATGCAAGTGCAATGCATGACAGTGCTTAACTAAGTTATATAGGGTACACAAATAAGAAATATCAATTTCTTAATTAACCTTTAAGTACATGTACAAACTAAAACATACTCACACAAAATCAGAAATAGCTTAGCACTTATATAACACATACTATTCAAGTTTCTCCACAATGTCAAGCATGTTCTAAATCAAGAGAGAGATATTATTGAGAATGTTGCAAAATCAGTGGGTTGAAAATCTTCGGACTGCGACAATCTTGAAGGTTAAATCCTGTAAAAACACAATAAGATCAGAGGAGACCGGTGGGTGCCGGCCCAGGGTCCTCTGATGGCAAAGTTAGTCTTTGTGCTAGTCATCGAAAGAAAGAAAGTGCTATCCAGAAATTTTCAGAATGTTTTTTATACCTTGCTTCTCTGCCAACGAGCCCTTTATATAGTGTTCGGCAAAAGCGGTTACCTTGTAACTTCTCCAGTCATTGCGGGTTTCGGGAGTAACCGCTACAACCGCCACAGCAGTTACAATACTTAGATTCCATAACTGATTATTTACTGTAGAACGGTTGATGGATCCGTTGAGAACAGATGCAACGCCTCATCTCGTCCGTTTTACCTTGAACAAAGACGAGATGCTGTCATAATGCCTCGTCTGTCCATCATTAAGGATGGACGAGACCTTTTTACAATGCCTCGTCTTTGTTCCTCAGGACGGCGGAGACAAGGACGAACGTTGACTCGACGGAGCCTCTTTTTCCGGGGATAAGATTTCATAGACGACCTGAGCTATCGTTTTCCTTCCCCATTATATGGACGAGGCTTGTGGACGACTTGGGAGTTAAATATTTTTGGACTCCCCATCAGTTGCCCCCTGTTCACATGGGTCGTTCAACTAATGGGGTGAGTTGTTGATTCGTCCTTGGACGTTTATAGCTAAAGCAAGACAATTACACATGCCACGTGTTAGCATCTTATCGGTAATTAGTCTCGTCGATTCATTTTTTCGAGATAGGTGCCACGTGTCACTTTTGTATTGGTGACGTCGTTTCAAATGCCCAGGTCAACATCCTATAAATAGTTGAATCTCTTCTGTGCCCTTCACATTTCTAGAATTTTCTGCTTTTGACATTCCTCGTCTAGAGCCTCGTCTAGGAGTTTTCACGCGTCCATAGCCTCCATCCGTCTTAGAAACAGGTATTCCTTCCTCCTTCGTCTTGTAGGTTTCTTCAATTTTTCTTTTCAAAGAAAATGTCAGCGACGATTATCTCCTCGTCTAGTGATAGTGTAGAGAAAGAGATAGACGAGTATGAGAGTAGCTCCAATAATTCTAGTGGTACTAGTGATAGCAGTGGGGGGAATTCTTCGGACGAGTACATTTCTGGCGTCCCTGGGATTCCTTTGGAAGTTGTTCAAGATCAACTTCGGAAGGCCTCGGGGTCCCAGGCAGGTACCTCGTCCAACATTCCTCCTAATGCCTCGGACGAGGAGATCACTGTCTTTAGTTGCGCTCTAGATATTCCTTCTAAGACGGACGAGCAAAGGTTGAAAAATCTTAGGACGTGGTACCAAATCCCGGACGAGCTTAATCCCAGATTGCCAGTCCGTGGAGAATGGTGTTGTGACCCTCGTTTTGGGATAGGCGTCTATGAAGCCTATCTTTTGGGGGGCCTAAGACTTCCGTTAAACTCCTTTACCAGAGAATTACTATGTAGGTTAGGTTTAGGAGTATGTCAGTTTAACCCCAACGCGTGGAGGTTGATTATCTCCATGCAAATTTTGTGGAGGGAAGTATTTGGAGGGGACCGTCCTCTCACCGTGGACGAGTTTCTCTACTATTACAAACCTTCTGAAATTCATCAATCCCTTGGCTTCTATCAGTTCACAGCCTGGGGTAGGGATTGTAGATTGATCAAGTCCTTGGCCTCGTCTGATAGGAAATGGAAGACGGAGTTTTTCTTCGTCTCTGGTGCTTGGGCTGGCAGCCCTGCGGACGTTGGCCGGGATACATTTGGTCCTTATACTGGGGATTTAGGGAACCTTCGTCCAGAGGGTAAAGTCTTTGTCTCCCTTTTTCTTTTCTTTTCATATATTATTATCATTATTATTTTTTATGCCTAACTTTCATTTATTTTCTTTTAGCCGTTGGACGACCTTCCCTTAGCAAATTCCACCGTGACGGCGTCCACAGGGCTCGTCTACACTCAGACAGGAACTTCCATTCCTTAGTTACACTCAGACGACTTGCCAAGTGGGGACTTGGTCCTAAACCGTCTGAAGAAGCTCTTGCACACGAGATTACAGTACGAAGAAGTAAGTTGAAAATTCTAAGTGTTCTCGTTGTTGTTTGTTTTTCGTCTTTGTTCTAAAAGAAAGATTATATTTTATTTTTTTAATTTTAATTTTAATTAATTAATTAATTTTTTTTTTAGGAATGGCAACAATGAAGGGAAATAAAGGGAAGGAGGTAGCTGCTGAAGGGACTCGTCTTGAGGGCCAGCCTCAATCTCGTCCATTGGGTGGGGAGAAAAGGAAAACTTTATCCAGAACTCTGGACTTAGGGAATCTCCCCAGCCGTCGAAGCAAGAAAGTTAAACAGGGCTCGTCCCAAGCGAAGCCCAACCTACCTCCGTCCTAACCAGCTACCCAGGTCCTTGACGTCGATTTGTCTACGCCCGTTGAGACCCCTCCGTCCAAGACTCCTACCCCCAAGACGACCATTGCTGCCTCGTCCCAACCTTCCCAAAGGGTTGCTTCAAATATTGTTGAGAATGAAGATTTGGCCTGGGAACGGTTCCAGAGTGCTGTGCTTGACGAGGACATAAACGCCTGTTATGACATGTCCTTGAAGGAGTTTGAACACTCAGGTGTTCATGATCTTTTTAAGGTATGGACTTCTTGAGCTTGTATTAGGAGCTTGTCTTAGCTATAATATGAGGATCATTCTGTTAACTTTTCTTACTCGTCCTTTCTTATAGGCTATGTCAAAATTTATGGTGGCTTCCAAGAGGTGAAGGTTGAATCCAAGAGGTGAAGGTTGAATCCAAAAAATGGGCTGAGGCAGCTGCTAATGCTAATGAGAAGGCAAAAGAGTTAGAAAATTTGATCGAGGAGCTGAGGACTGATGATGTGGAGAAAAATACTCGTCTTGATCATCTCCAGAAGAAGAATGACGAGCTGAGTTCTTTTCTTTCCAAAGCACGAGAGGACGCAGTGGCTGAATTTAGGGCGTCCAAGCAATATACTGATCTTCTAGACACCAACTGTGCAGCTGGCTTTGAGGATTTCAGAATGGAGGCTATAGAAAACTTCCCTGAAGGTGACTTCAGCTCCATCAAGCTTAATTTGAATGCTGCTACAACCAGCTCTCTCCTCCAAACTGGCTCTGAAGACGTCAATATTGAAGACGACGCCTCGACCTTGCCTCCTCAGGACGATTCCCATGTTGATGCTCCTCGAGCTTAAGGACGAAATTTCAACTTAGTTATCTTTTGTATTTTTATTTTTATTTTGGTCTATTGTTTTAGGACCCTTTTTTGTAATGCAAGTACACTCAGCTCGTCCATAGTTTAAGGACGAGTTTATGCAAAACAAAATTTTAATTTTACAAGGGTGTTTGGACATTAGTTGTCCGCCCTGGAAACAGTTGAATATTGTTTTCTTTCTTTAATATGTGTTTGGACGAGTCTTTATTTTTCACATGCCTGTCCTGATGCTTAGCTCGTCCATTTTACACATTTCATCATTTTTGTTGGAATTTCATTAAGTGTGATTTATCCATGAAGTAATGACTCAGCAACATTCATCTTTTTATTTTTGCCAACCTCTGTCCTGGGACTATGCATTTTTATTCATCCATGGACAGAAATATCTTTGATTCCTAAAGCACTCGTCTATGTATTTCCTTGTTCATGCTTAGGACATACATAATATTTTACTGCATCCATTGTATGGACGAGTAGATGTTAATCTCATGACGAGCGTAAGTTTTACCTTGTCCCTAAATTTGGACGAGTTTACTTCTATATCAAGTTTATCTCATCTCTTGATTTGGACAAGTTTACTTGATAAAGTTGACCTCGTCCCTTGATTTGGACGAGTTTTCTTGGATGGCATAAATTTCATTTCGTCCTTTTATTCGGACAAATTTGCCTTGGAAAAAAAATTTAAACGATACATCTCCGCGTCCAGAGAATTTTCTCGTCTTGAGCTTCTCAGCTCTTAGCTACATGAAAATCAATATTGCACACAACATTGTATACATAACATATTGTTTCAAGATGGGGCATACACTTCATAGGCTAACACCTTTATTTAAACAATACAGACTATTACGTTGTCCACAAATTTAACATAATAATAAAGCCACACAAAATATAATAGTACAGTTTTTAATCCCTGAGCTCGTCTAGAGTCATGCTCCTCCAAGTTGGCATTCTACTGATAGTACTTCCTCAAGTGCTTCACATTCCAAGGATGCTCCAACTTCCTCCCATCAAGGGCTTCCAAGTAATAGGATCCTTGTCTTTTGCAGTTGACGATTCTGTAGGGGCCTTCCCAATTTGGTCCCAACTTCCCATGTGCTGGGTTCTTTGTTGCCAAGGAAACCCTTTTCAGGACGAGGTCTCCTATGTCGAAACGCCTTGGCTTCACCATTGCATCATACCGCCTAGCCATGAGGTTTTTGTACCTTGCCATCCTCTGTTCGGCGTTCATCCTTACCTCGTCTATTAGATCAAGGTTCAAACGGAGTTGTTCCTCGTTATCTTTGTCCTGATACGCCGCCACTCTATGATTGGCCATATGCACTTCTGCAGGTATGACTGCTTCTGTTCCATAGGCTAACTTGAAAGGAGTTTCCCCTGTAGGAGTTCTTGCTGTCGTTCTATACGCCCATAAGACACCTGGTAGCTCATCTGGCTATACTCCCTTAGCCCCCTCAAGCCGAGTCTTGATTATCTTTAACAAGGATCGGTTTGCAACTTCTGCCTGGCCATTAGCTTGTGGGTGGACTAGAGAGGAGTAGTGACTTTGAATTCCAAAATGCATGCAAAAATCTTTGAAAAGTGCATTGTCAAATTGTCGTCCGTTGTCTGATACCAGCACCCTAGGTACTCCAAATCTGCACACAATGTTCTTCCACACGAAGTTCTTGACATTTTGTTGTGTGATGTTGGCCACAGATTCTGCCTCTACCCACTTGGTAAAATAGTCAATGCCAACCACGAGGAATTTCATTTGTCTTACCCCCAATGGAAATGGACCCAGAATGTCTAGTTCCCATTGTGCAAAAGGCCACGGGGCCGTCATTGGAGTCAAATACTCTGATGGTTGCCTGGGGATGTTGCTAAACCTTTGGCATTGATCACAGACCTTGACATAGGCCTTAGCGTCAGCTTGCATGTTCGGCCAATAATACCCTGCACGGACGATTTTGTGAGCGAGTGACCTTGCTCCTGAGTGATTGCCACATGCTCCTTCATGAATTTCCTTTATTATGTAGTTCGCTTCGTCCGGGGCTAAACACCTGAGATAAGGCTGGGAAAAACCTCTTTTGTAAAGAATTTCGTCCATGAGAATGTACTTGGCTGCTCTTACCCTCATCTTTCTAGCTTCGTCCTTCTCTTCTGGGAGTCGTCCGTCTTTGAGGTACGACACAATTGGAGCCATCCAATTTTCTCTATCTTCCACTTGTAGTATTTCTAGGATATCCACACTTGGCATGTACTGAATTTCATCAAATTTGTCTATGGCTTCCCTCGCTGAAGCTTCTCTCGCCAAGGCATCAGCTTCCATGTTTTCCTCCCTTGGGATTTGGACGAAGCTGACTTTCTCAAACTTTTTTATAAGGCGCATTACTCTGTTTAGATACTTCCTCATTCGTTCTTCCTTTGCCTCAAACATTCCATTCACTTGGCCTATGATTAACTGCGAATCTCCCAAGACGAGGAGTGACTTCGCCTCTACGGACTTGGCCAATTCCACCCCTTTGAGAAGAGCTTCATACTCAGCTTCATTATTAGTTGTCTGGTACTACAAATGGACTCTGTGTTTTAGTTTATCCCCCTCTGGAGATTGTAAAACCACACCTACTCCTCCTGTGTGCTGTGTAGACGAACCATCCACATAGACGACCCACTTAGTATTTTCCTTCTCGCCCACTTCGTCGCCAATTGAGGTAAATTCCGCGATGAAATCTACCAGAGCTTGAGCTTTTATGGCGTGCCTAGGTTGATATTTTATATCAAACTCACTGACCTCAACGGCCTATTGGATCAAACGTCCTGCGGCCTCCAATTTGTTCATTGCCTTCTTAAGTGGGTGGTCTGTCATGACATTAATAACATGAGCTTGAAAATAGTGCCTTAGTTTCCTAGAGGCTGTTATTAATGCAAAAGCTAATTTCTCCATTAGGGGATATCGTCCTTCCACTCCCCTCAGTGCCTTGCTGGTATAATACACAGGTCTTAGTGAGATATGTTTTCAAATCTTCAAAAGCTTTCTGACATTCGTCGGTCCATTCAAATGCTTTTTTGAGAACCTTGAAAAATGGCAGGCATTTGTCAGTAGCCTTAGAAACAAACCTGTTGAGGGCGACAACTCTTCCGTTGAGGGACTGGACTTCCTTAACATTGCTCGGGGGCTTCATATTCAAAATTGCTTGAATTTTGTCCGGGTTTGCTTCGATTCCCCTGTAGGAGACCATAAACCCTAAGAATTTCCCTGATGATACTCCAAAAGCACATTTGCTAGGGTTCAATTTCATATGATACTGCCTCAGTGTGTCGAACGTTTCCTGCAAGTCGTCCAGATGCCTATCCTCGTCCTGAGTTTTTACCAACATATCGTCTATATAGACTTCCATATTCCGCCCGATCTGTGGGCGAAACATATGATTGACTAGTCGTTGGTACGTTGCACCAGCATTTTTCAAACCGAAAGGCATCACTTCATAATAAAATAATCCCTGACTGGTGACAAAGGACGTCTTCTCTTGGTCCGCTTCATCCATCCTAATCTGATTATATCTAGAGAATGCATCTAGGAAACTGAGCAATTTATGGCCTGCAGTAGAATCTACCAGCTGATCAATGCGTGGTAACGGGTAACTATCCTTGGGACAAGCTTTGTTTAGGTCAGTGAAATCAACACACATTCTCCACTTGCCGTTCGCCTTCTTGACCATGACCACATTGGCCAACCATTCAGGATAGTATACCTCTCGAATGAACTTCGCTGTAATCAACTTCTGAACTTCCTCCTTAACAGCATTGTCTCTCTCTGGGGCAAATACCCTCTTCTTTTGTCACACTGGTTTGGAGGAAGGGTATACACTCAGACGGTGGGTAATGACACTAGGATCTATACCCGGCATGTCTTCGTGACTCCATGCAAACACGTCTCTGTTTCTCTTTAGAAAACAAATGAGATTTTTCTTGATCTTCGCTCCCAGATCTGCTCCAACCCTGGTACACCTCTCAGGGTTATCATCATCTAAAGGAATATCTTCCAACGCTTCAATGGGTTCTGCCACGACTTTCTTTTCTTCGATATTCATTGTTTGAACTTGCTTGTCCGCAGCCAACATGGCTAGATAACATTCTCTTGCTGCTAGTTGGTCCCCCTGTACTTGGCCTACCCCATGTTCGGTCGGGAACTTGACTGACAAGTGGTAAGTAGATGTAACTGCCTTCCACCTATTTAGGGTTGGCCTCCCAATTATTGCATTATAAGAAGACGCACAATCAACCACGAGGAAGTTCACCTCCTTGGTAACTTGCTGCGGATATGCCTCCACTGTCACTGGTAATGAAATATTACCCACTGGTTGCACCTTCATTCCACCGAAACCTACTAGGGGGGAGCTTACTGGCCGGAGCAAGTCTCGTCCTAACCTCATCTGCTGAAAGGCTGGATAGTACAAGATATCAGCAGAACTCCCATTGTCTATCAACACCCTTCTAGTCTTGTAGTCCGCGATAAGGAGGGTGATGACAATAGCATCGTCATAAGGGTGATGGACTCTCCCCGCATCCTCGTCCGTAAAGGTGATCGCCTGCTCGTCCGTAGTCCCTGCATTCGGTGATCATCCAGAGAGCTGAACGCTCTGCACTGCTTTCAAGTATGCTTTTTTTGACTTAAACGACTGTCCGGCAGAACTTCCCCCCATAATGATTCTTATTTCTCCGAGCGGTGGCCGTGACGATTCTTCTACCTTGGCTTTCAATTTCTCGTCCTTGTGGTCTCGTCCAACGAAATTTCTCAGCTTCTCCTGTCTGATGAGATTCTCAATCTGGTGCTTTAGATCGTAGCACTCGTCCGTGTCGTGCCCGTGATCTCTATGGAAACGACAATACTTATTTCTATTGCACTTGTTGGGATCTCCCTTCATCTTCTCTGGCCACTTTAAGGAAGGCTCGTCTTTAATTTGCATGAGGACTTGCTCGAGTGGCACGTTCAAAGGAGTGTATTGTTGATTCCTCGCTGATGGACCTGCCCTCTTCTCTCGATCCTTTTTATCCTCAGTTCGTCCCTTCTTTGGACGAGGAGTCTGTTCGGAATGACGAGCGGGATTTGTTTCCATTCTCTCAGCCCTCTTCCTCTTCTTAGCTATAATCACATCTTCTGCATTCATGAAGTTTTGGGCTGAATGGACAAGTTCAGCCATGGACTGAGGTTCCTTCTCATAAAGTTTATGTATAAACAAGTCAGAATTGACCCCGTTATGAAAAGCTGCCAACAGTAGCTTATCATCTACCTCGTCCACGATCAGGGCTTCCCTATTGAAGCGTGTGATGAAGGAACGCAGGCTTTCATTTTCCCCCTGTTCTATCGTTAACAGACTGGAAGTAGATCGTCTGTGACGCTGACCCCCTATAAAGTTATTAACAAACAGCTTGCTTAATTCTCCAAAAGAACTTACTGAAGTCGGGGGTAATTTACTGAACCATACTCTAGCCGGACCCTTGAGAGTGGTAGGGAAGGCTCTACACATTATTTCATCTGGAATTCCTTGTAGATGCATTGTGGTCTTGAAGGTGGCAATGTGGTCAAAAGGTTCTCGATTCCCATCGTATGAATCTAAAGAAGGCATTTTAAACTTCGGTGGTAGGGGATGGCCATTGATGGAAGCTATAAAGGGAGAGTCAGTTCTGTGAACCAAATCTTCCACTGGGTTCGCCCTCCTCATATTCTCCTTCATTTCGTCATGGCCTTCTTCATCTGATCCATCTCTTTCTTCAAGTCAGATGCCCTTCGTGAAGTGGTATCCCTTGATTGAGTCTCATGCTGAAAGTTCTCTCTGCCCTCTTGACTCTGAGTTTGCCCTTCTTCTTCATGCTCTTGATGCGTCTGCCTTCTTAAATTGACCTTTCTCCGTAAGTCCTGATTCTGGCGAGTTAACTCCGCCATTGTAGCCGCCATAGAGTGCATATGTTAGACAGACGGGGCCTGCATATCCGGTGCAGATTGACGATCGCGATGAGGATTACTCAATGCGTCTCTACTCTGTTGAGGGCCTGGGCTAGTTGCCCTTGATCTAGTCTGAACCATTTCAAACCTTTCACGAGAGAAAGAAATCGCAGAACTAAACAAGTTCAAGAACGACAAATACCTTTCCCACAGACGGCGCCAACTAATAATGTTGCAAAATCAGTGGGTTGAAAATCTTCGGACTGCGACAATCTTGAAGGTTAAATCCTGTAAAAACACAATAAGATCAGAGGAGACCGGTGGATGCCGGCCTAGGGTCCTCCGATGGCAAAGTTAGTCTTTGTGCTAGTCGTCGAAAGAAAGAAAGTGCTATCCAGAAATTTTCAGAATGTTTTTTATACCTTGCTTCTCTGCCAACGAGCCCTTTATATAGTGTTCGGCAAAAGCGGTTACCTTGTAACTTCTCCAGTCATTGCGGGTTTCGGGAGTAACCGCTACAACCGCCACGGCAGTTACAATACTTAGATTCCATAACTGATTATTTACTGTAGAACGGTTGATGGATCCGTTGAGAACAGATGCAACGCCTCATCTCGTCCGTTTTACCTTGAACAAAGACGAGATGCTGTCATAATGCCTCGTCCGTCCATCATTAAGGACGGACGAGACCTTTTTACAATGCCTCGTCTTTGTTCCTCAGGACGGCAGAGACAAGGATGAACGTTGACTCGACGGAGCCTCTTTTTCCGGGGATAAGATTTCATAGACGACCTGAGCTATCATTTTCCTTCCCCATTATATGGACGAGGCTTGTGGACGACTTGGGAGTTAGATATTTTTGGACTCCCCATCAATTATAACTCATGTAATCCTCAAGAAAAATAAAACAAGACTCAAAATAAAATATTTTTGTCTTTTTGAAATTTTTCAATGTTTTTAGATTTTTTTTTAAAACAAAATAACCTAAGAAAATAAAACAACCAAAAACTAAAAGAAAACATGTCTGCAGATAATTGAAAGATTTAAATTAGGGACAAGTCAGCAACACTCACCTTAGAGAATCTTTTCTCACCCATATAATACGAGTCTTCGGCTTTATAGGTGAAAGTCCATGTGAAGCAGAGTGTATTTGAGGGATTACACCAATCTTTTGATAAAGATTGAAATCCTGCAAATTCCTTTCACAAGCCCCAAAAAGATCAACTGAAACAATAGTGTCATTTTTATTCAAAACATCACAATAAAAAACCGTAAGACACTTAAAATTATCCATGATAACAGGGATTAAAGATTAACTCTAGGTATAATAAACTAAATCAAGAGCTAACCTACTCTGATACCACTTGTACGTTTTTAGACCCCTGTAAACTAGATTGTTTAACCTAATTAATTAACAAAGTGAATATTTAGGTTTATTATTTAGATTTAGGTTAAAACAATAAAGTCATATCATGTAAAGTAGCGGAAAATAAAGAACACAACGATATGATAACCTAAAAAAACCTAACCGTTTAAAAACCTGAGGAGGATTTAACCTAACTATGCTTAAGGTAAAAAGCAAATTCACTATGAAAGAATTGATGTTTGTACAATAAGACTTAGATCACTAACATCCTATTGCTACCTCGAGTAGAAAACTTACTACCATGACCGTATGATAGCTCCGAGTCCAAAGACTAAAAATCTATTAGGTCTTTGCAACACAAGTACCTACACTTGTGATAAAAAACACAAACTCTAATGTTTGTGACTCCAAGACTACCCTTGAAGATTTTAAATCATCAGTACCTTTGATGATTAGAGAAGATAGCAACTTCTACAACACCGGATCTTAAGATTTTTCAAGGGATAACACTAGTAGAAGACATGAGAGAGTTTTTTGGGTACAAAACCCTAGATACAAAAGAGGTACACTATTCTCTCTCTAAAAAGTCTTATAAAAACGTGCTTAGAGTTTCCTTTATATACTAGCAGTGTTTTACTTGAAACTCAATACGTTTAAATAGAGTTTGGGCTGAATTGGAATTTCTGCAGAAAATTAAATTTACACAAGTTTCGATCGATCGTACCAAGCAGTTTCTGAATTCTTCTTTCTACAGTTTACTTGTTTTTGAATCTTGACTTGTATCACCTTGAGCATTGTCTAATAATACCTATAGACTCTAAGATCTATATCTAGACAAGTTTGTGTTCACAATTTACCAATTGTTTTAAACTTTTAGAACCTAACAGTATATAAACTTGTAATTGTTACATTTGGCCGTTAAAGTTTGAATTAAAACGAAATAATTAATTTTTTGACTAAATTGAGTCTTGCAAAGCTTTTTTAATTGTTATATTTCAATTTGTTGTAGCTTGGATTAAAATGAAAATTTTAGGATTGTTTCAAACGGGATGACAACATTATGGGGAGTAAAATATGATCATTGAAAGTTAAGGTACTAAATTATAAATGAAGATAAGACTAACAAATCACAAAGAGATATATTATAATTTATAATTTCCTATGGAAAAAGATAAAACCAAATTCTCTCACTTATGATGAGAATGAACATCAGATCTTTATTCCAAAAAACACATGGCAGTACATTTTTAGTTCTTTTTGAACCGCCACTCATATGCTTTATCCCTTAACTTATATATGAATCTTTATCAAGCGTGCTAGGATGGAAATAATACTAGTCATTATAAAAATTGTAATTTTTCTCTGCTATCTAACCAAAATATTTTTTTAATGATAAAATAGGTAAATGATAATTTATGGAGATTGGTTATTGCAATTTAGTATATAAACTTGTAATTGTTACATTTGGCTGTTAAAGTTTGAATTAAAACGAAATAATTAAGTTTTTGACTAAATTGAGTCTTGCAAAGCTTTTTAATTGTTATATTTCAATTTTTTGTAGCTTGGATTCAAATGAAATTTTTAGGATCATTTCAAACGGTATGACAACATTAAGGGGATTAAAATATGATCATTGAAAGCTAATATACTAAATTATAAATGAAGATAAGACTAACAAATCACAATGTGAGATATAATAATTTATAATTTCCTATGGAAAAAGATAAAACCAAATTCTCTCACTTATGATGAGAATGAACATCAGGTCCTTATTCCAAAAAACACATGGCAGTACATTTTTAGTTCTTTCTGAACCCCCACTCATTTGCTTTATGTCTGTTCCAGAATTGGTGCATGCATTTGTGTCGATCACGTCTAATCTTGTCGATCATTACTAATCTTCCATACGATTGTGGCTTCGGCTTTTTCCCCCACAATCCACGACGCACTTTTTTTTTTTTTTGGAACTTCCGGAATCACCCACGTTGGAAAGAAGCCAAAAATTAAAATAAAATAATTGGATCACACATCCTTTTATGTCACGACGCCCGCCGCGGGGGGTTGGGTGAAAGTAAAAAAATAGTAGGTTGTAATTTGTCGTATAAAATAGTTACGGTGAAAGGTCTAGTTTTAGAATTACTCGAAAAGAAAATCAGTAGATTAATTGTTGAAAGCTCTTCTGACCTATCAAATTTGTGAATTTAAAAATTGTGTATTTGAGTAATAACGAGCATTAAGCTACATTACATAACTTTTTTCATAAATTTTTATATTTCTCTTGTGATGTTAAAACTTTTTAAAAATAGTTTATTAACAAACGCTATGAGAGCATTAATTAAATAGACTATTTTCTAACTTAAAAATGTGTCCTTAAGGTAAATATTTTTTTTCCTTGAGATATAATTTTATTATTGCCTAATTTAAGTGAATGTGTGTGAAACTCATTTTTAAAGACTTGAACTCAACTTTTACTCTCACATTCTATAAGCACTTGTATTTACAGAGGGTGTGGGTGAGCAGATAATTATTAATAAACCATTTAAAAACAATTTTAATACCATTTTTATAAAAATATAAAAAAATTATATTTTTTTTTCTTATAAAAAGTTTCTACAAATGCATCTAAGGGTCCGTTTGGTTCCCGTAAAATATTTTCTGAAAAATACCTATTTTCCGGAAATGCTATTTTCTGGAAAAGGAAAATATTTTCAAGTGTTTGGTTATATTATGAAAACTGTTGTGGAAAATATTTTCATGTGTTTGGTTCTATTAGGAAAATGCTATTTTCCTAAAATTTTTTCACATTTTCTCAGCATCCAAACAAATTTTATTACAAAAATTTCAACATCACAGCTAATTCAACAACAAATTCCGGCAACAACAACAACATCCGGCAACAACAACACAACGCAAATTCCGGCAACAACAACGCAAATTCCGGCAACAATGCAAACTGAGTCGTCGACGAGATTGAGGAAGAGAGAGCGACGGGTCGCCGACTCTGGTTCTGGGTTTGAGTCGAGCGATGGGTCGTCTGGGTCTGGGTCGAACTCTTTGGCTTTGGGTTCGTGGGTCGCCGACTCTGGTTTGAAGATCGGTGGGTCATGGGTCGACGGCTCGTGGCGGTGGGTCGCCGGCTCTGGCTCTGGGTTCGTGGGTCGCTCCGTTTCTTCCTTCCTCTCTCTCCGTTTCTTCCTTCCTTTCTCTCTCTCTCTCTCTCTCAATTTTTTCCGGAAATACTTTGAAGTGAAAATAGGTACTGAAAATGATTTCCGTTAGGTAAGGGAAAATTGGAAGTGATTTTTCGGAAAATTCTATTTTCCGGAACAGCCAAACACGCGAAAATGTGGAAAACTATTTTCGGAAATGATTTACTCCCAATTCAAACGCAGCCTAAAGCTAATCTCAAAAAATATAGAATAATACTTTTGTATTTCTGGAACACGAAAAATAATACTCTCTCTTTTCACATTTATATTAAGTGTTATTCACTAAATTTATTATAGAGTGCATCATTAATATGAGAGGAAGAAATAAGCGCTTATCCATATCTAAGAATTCTCCAAAAATATAACTCATTGGAAAGGAACTCTACCAACAAAGAACCGGGCCCACCCAAAATTCTTTCTTTAAATATCCTTACATCTCGTCCGCACTCTACAATCACCGTACCATATAAAAATCCCCCTCTGACAGAAATAACATCCCCCACACTCCTCACGCGGCCACACCACACCGCGTGTGAAAAGAATACCACGCGCTCACCCACCCGAAGAAGAAGAAAAAAAAAAAAAAAAACACACACTATCGTCAAACCCTATCTCTCTGTCTCTCACATTTCTCTGTCTCACCACGTTAGCTCCAAATCACTCTCTCTGTCTCTCTCTAAAAATTCTCAAACCCTAACCCTAGAATTTCTCTCATGACTATCGAACCCTTCGAGAGTCTCACTCTCCGTTCTTCCATGGTTTCTTCGGTCTCATCGAAACCCTAGAAATCCACGCTTTCTTTCTCTTTCTCTCTCTTCCAAATTTTTTTTTTTGGAATTTTTTTTTTCCGGGAAAAAAAATTTAAAAGGCGGTGCTATGGAGGGCTCTGTGGAGGACATCGGAGCCCCGGAGTCATGGGAGATCGCCGATTTAGACGAGTCCATGAGCCGCCTCTTGCTCAAGAAAGACTCCTCCAAGCCGCCGCCTCAAGAGCTTTGCGATGGCTCAGCTTCAGCTTCTTGCAATTCCTCTTCCTCGTCGTCGTCGAATTCGTCGGCTTTCAATTCGGCCGGCGGTGATGGTTGCGGCGGCGAGAAGGTTTCTGAGGATCTTGTCAATCAGGTCGATCAGTTTCTTCGCGAAGCTATACAGAATCCCCGTGAGCGCTTATCAAGTAAGCAAATTTTTTTTTTTTTGTTTGTGTTTTCATGCGTATTTGTACGTACATGTAAATGTAGAGTTGTTTCCGTATATGTATTTGTAGACTTTTTGTTTGGCAATTTGGGATATGATATGGTGATAATTCTATTGTTGGTGTAAAATTAATATCTTTTGTGTAAATTGGTCTTGTTGTGCATAATTTTGGATTTTGGGCTTTTTTTTTTAATAGTATACCCAATAATTTTCACGACAGTTGAATTGGCAAGCTTTTAGTGTTGTTATGGTATCTGGTGTTGTGCTGTTTCGGGGATTATCTTAAGAATTTTGTGCAAATATGATATGTTTCGTAAAAAAGTGAGGTAAGGTGTTGTTTATGGAAACCAAGTATTTTAGGTATGTTGTTTGTGTGGTATAATAGAGTCTGTCTGGTTGGTTGATGCTGCTAGTAGTTGTGTTTTTGGTCTTTTGGTCTTCTAATGGTGTGTTTATCTAAAATCAGTACAAGATAGTACTACCACTTGGTATTTTTTGGTTCTACAGCCTTCAAAAGTATGTCAAAGTTATGTGTGAATGTGTTTGTGTGTGCCTCTGAAAGAGGATAAATTATTAGGTCCACCAGAGGATTGCTAAACAATAAAATGCTGCAATTCATGCAAATGTGTTATCACCTGATTTTTTTTTTTTTTATAAATAAATTTCTTGTACTAATTAGGAAGCTGACTCACACATTTGCATAAGTGGCATCATTTTATAAGTTGGGAGGACTGCCTTAGCAGTCCTTCCGGAGGACCTAATAATTTCTCCTAAAAGGGAGAGGGGGAGAGAGAGAGAGAGATAGAAGGTGTTTGAAGATTAAAGAAGACAAAGAAGTTAATTTAGGCTTTGGATGTTCTTGTAAAACGGTTTGTAGAAAAATGTCATGACAAGATTTTAGAAATAATGAACAAGTAAGGTTGGGTGAAAAACTGTTACGGGAAAGGATGAGAAAATAAGGGACCTCAGCTAGCTATTTTGGAAGGATGAGGAAATCGAAGAATGGTGAATTTAGAGAAGTTGTATTCTCTTTTCACTGTGTCTATATGTTTGGTACCATGATTTTAATGTTAACAACTTAAGTTTTGCACTCATGCATGTCAATATGATCATCATTATGATTGGTGTGTTTTATCATCATCATAGATTTATAGCCATTGCCAAGTTCTTCAAAATTATTGTTGTGATGTCATTTTGAACATGATGTGTATCTATGTTTTGATCCTTTAGTATTCAAGGATGCTATTCAATGCTCATAATGAGATGCACTGGTTTCTATTGCCTTCCATCGTGACACTGATGACTCTTAATTTATTTTGTTCAGTTTTACGGATGGAGCAAGATGTTGAGAGGTTTATTCGTGATCCTACTCAACAACAACTAGAGTTCCAACAACTGCCTACATCCTATTTACGGTTGGCTGCACACCGTGTCGCACAGCACTACTCATTGCAGTCAATGGTTTTATTGGACAATAGTTTGCCTGATGGGACTGGTTCCAGGATTATTGTTCGCAAAACTTCTGATTGTCGGCTTCCTTTGATTCGCCTTGCAGACATTCCTGTAAATTTACCATCAGAAGACGGTGGTGTTGTTAAGGTTGCAATCAAACAGAGGCCACAAAAACGGTCAGCGATTATCGGCAATGCAAATTCAAATTCTTTAAAGTCAGGCGGTGCCAAAAGTGTAGAGGAAAGAAAAGAGGAGTATAACAGGGCTCGTGCAAGGATATTTAACTCTAGTATTAATAGTAGTGGACCTAGTGGTGCTGTGGGTGGGAAACCAGAAAATGAACCAAGAGTGCAGGATAGTCCCCAGCATGGCTCTTTGGCAATTCCTAAGATAGAAGAGAAACCTGTTTCAGTGATTGCTGATGTGAATCCTGGTAGAGTTCTGATTGATTGTTCGACAAGTAGCAGTAGATCAGCTAGAAGTAGGACAGAGAAGGAGCCAATCGGTAGGAGCAAACCAAATAATAATATTAATATTAATAATAATAATAATAATAGAGTGGCTATTTTCAGGGACCGTGAGATTGATCGCAAGGATCCTGATTACGACAGGAGCTATGACAGGTATGCCCATTCAACTTTACTATTGTCCCTGTTGAACCCATCAGAAGAGGGCTTTGGTTGTCTTGGCTGGTTCCTGTGAAGTTATTTGTAGAATAGTTGATTACTTATTCTATATTTCTTTAGGAAGGAAAAGATCTTATAGATTAGTTACCATATTGATATGGCAATTAGGTACAGCAATGAAGCCTCCTTTTTCATTCCTGTTCCTTTGGTGACGGTTGTCTTTTTGACTTATTTTTGCCTGCATGGTCCAAACATCTATATACGTGCTATTCAACCTTTTCCTGTCCCCCTAACTTATCTTCGCTATCCATATCGATACTGCATGTTCCAAAAAATTGACCACCTCTTTGTCCTTCCATTATTTTGCTGGTTATGTGGCTGCATAAATGTTAGTTTGTTCATCAAACAATCTTTTCTTAAAGAAGTGCAATTTTTTGAATAATTACTCTTCACTCTTGGACACTTGCCTTTTAACGGCTCTCTCTCTCTCTCTCTCATCCCTTGAAGTTTATATTCTTTTCTATTCCAGTTGCAATTAATCAGATTATTCTTCAAATAGTATTTATATTATTTAATAGTACTTATATGAAAAAAATATTATTTATTATAGTCTTGTGCTGTTAATAACAAGATTGACTGCTGGCTGGAAGTGAGATGGTTGTAACTCGTAACCCAAATTGTCTGCCAATTTTATTCCATCCTTTTGCTGTTCATGAAAATATTGCCTACTGGCTGGAGGTGATATGATTTTAATCCAAATTGCTGCTTGGTTTTTGCTTCATCATATGTATAATCTTTGTTGGGGGCTATTGTATTATCAACATTATAGTTTGAAAATAAAATGAAAATGCAGACCTGAATTATTTGGCTGTTTTAGATTTTCAAATTGTATATCTTATTCTGGTACTTCCTTCTCCCATAAGAATGAGTTCATAATCCATTGAGTGTGTAATTACCAATTTAAAAAAAAATAATTGAGACGTTGATCAGCTGAAAATATAGTCTGTTTTAGTTTTGTCAATACCCCAAAAGTTTTGAAAATTTTTTTTCCCAGGTATATGCAAAGGTTTGATCCTGGGTTTGGGTTCAATGGAGGACCGTATACCATGCAGCCTATGTACAGCCCTGCGTTGAACTACAACACTGAATTTCCACAACTCGGAGCTACTCATAGGCCTCAGATTTCTACTGAGCACCAGCCTCGGGCACTCCCTCAACATCTACCTGCTCCATGGGCTGGACCATCAACCCCTACGGGTCCCATTGGGTATGGCCATCCAGAGGCCATGATGACTCCTTTCAATCCTAACCATGTTGGTGCCCATTCCACGTCTGCCATATACCTGCATTCTTCTCAGTACCCTTGTCAGCGCCCTGGAATGCCTTTCATCCACCCTCATGAACAAGTTCACCAACCTTTTTCACAGGTATGACGACTCACAGTGGTTCTTTTTTTCTACTTTTGGTAGAATAGACATTGAATTATCCTCAAACTGGAAGAGGCACCTTTTTTCTTTTGTTTGCATCAGACCCTCTCTAATAACACAAATTTGTAGATTTTGATATACCAGTGTTTGGGAATAAGCTTATGCTTTAGATGCTGGTAGGGTTCTTTGTATTGGTTATAATAATAATAAAAATAAATAAATAAATAAATTAAAAAAAAAAAAAAAAAACACCTGAGGAAGTTGGGGACAACCTAAAGTAAAATTTCTATGGGAAAATATCTCAGAAATGCAAGCCTAGCCTGTTTAAGTAGAGCAGAATTTACTGTATTGCTCCCATTTAAGTGTTGGTTGCCATTGCAATGGATATATATGGATCGTTGTTCCTCATTGTTTGATGTGGTGTATTTGGAAGGAAAGAAATAGGAGGTGCATTGAAGACAGTGAGCATTCTATGCCTGATCTTAAGCTATTATTTTTTAGAACCTTATTGGACTGGTTATTAGTGTGGAGAAAACAACCCTTTTCTTCAATTTTAAATTTACTTGATTTATGTAATTTTTGTATTTGATTTGTACACCCCTGTATACTCCCTGTGTACTTGGGTGTCTTTTTTTTTATATCAATAAGTCTTTATTACTTATATAAAAAAAAAAAATTGAAGTGTTTGCCACATGGTTCAAAGTTGATATTTTGGTTAATTTTTCTATTTTTTTGCATCTCTCAATAGAAACATAACCACTAAAAATTGATTTTACATTAATGTATATTCAAATAAAAAGAAACATATGAATTTCAAAAGGAAATGTTTCTCGATGATAGACTATATTTCTTAGAAGTTGAATTTTCGTCTGATATATTTCCTACATATTTTGGTTGTTTTGCCTAGTTCCCTTTCTCGTTTTGGAATTTAAATGACTCTATTCACTGTTTTAATACTTGTGCAGTCTCATCAACAGCAACCTGATGCAAGTTTTGGATTAGCCCGGCCCCGATGAGGGGCATGGGCCATGCCTGCACACTGCCAGCTGGAACTCGATCTTGATATGATGAGGAGCTGCTACAGTTGCATATATTATCTCAGCTGGCAGGAGTGTAGGCATAGAGGACCGGGTTGGACTGGAGTGGAGGTATCAATTTTATGGACACCGGCCTTTTGTCCATTCCACCACCTGGGTTTTGATGGAAGCTTTTTCATCTTTGATGAATGATGAAGAAGCTCACTGGGTTATGGCAATTCCTACTTATTTAGTTCTCTAAGAACCGTGTTTTGCCACTGATGAAGAATGAGAAAATTTACCAGAGCTGGGAAAGTAATTAATCAGCTTGGATGAAGGTCAGCTTTTCAGAACCAATCAAGCTCTAGTTTTAGCTGATGCAGATTTCTTTTCCCTTTATCACATATTCTATTTAACGAATAAATAATAATTGCATACATGTTTTGCTCAATGCTAATGCATGTGTTTTCTTCTTGGCTACAGCACCATAAAAAAAATCCAAAACACCATGCTATACGGAAATTAGCAGGTACTTGTATTTGGCTTTGCAGAAGCTTTAGTGCGCGTCTGGCTTTTGATTTGTGGAAGCTCTGATCATCACTTGCTATGCTTTATTACTGGAACACTTGCTGCAGAAATAATAAAGCAAACCGCATTCTGTACCATATTAGGCTTTTGGATCTGTAATTGTATCTTTAGGTTATGAAATTGATTGAATATATCACTTGTATTGGCTCTTGAATCTGAAAATATTTGGTAGTTGTGATTATCTAAATTTTATTTTTGTTCTGGGCATGTCTCCATAGCAACTATGGGCACACACTGAAGCTGCCTACAGTGGCATTGTTTCCCTTAAGCTTGTTACTTTGTCCTTTATAATTAGTTCCTTGCGCTGTTCCTACGCTAGTGTCAAGCCATCAGCAGTGTTATGAAAACGCCTCTAGGAGCAATAAATGAAAGATGTTGAGTTTTCAATTTTTTTATTAAATGTATGTAAAAACAGGTCAAATAATTAAAAAAAAAAAAAACTCACATTGCTGTCATCAGTATCACATGAACATCAAGCGTTCGCCTCGCTTTTCAACTGCCTCCCATTCCAAGTACAAACCGCCCAACACATACATGTCCCTGCCTGTTTTGCCAAGCAGTGAAAATTTGCTACCGACTAGTTAAAATTGTGAGATAAAAATTGTGGTTTTAAGCAAAGCTAAAGCCAAGCCGCACTGGACTTGTTTCTCTCCCAAAAGTCTCCTTGTCCCCTAAGCATCTCTCTTTTTGTTTTGTTGCTTTTACTAGTCTACAACGCAAGCCACTCTTACGTCCAGTCGCGAAATGCTCTCACCAACTTTGCGTGCACCACTCTAACACCTTGATAAAGGTATTCTTTTCTTGAAAATGCTAATGATGGCCACCTCTCCCTACAGTTAAAGTCTTGTATAATCAAGTCCTTTCTTCATGAAAAAAGCAGACAAGGGGGCTTAGCTGGGACACTTTGTTAATCGCCAGTAAATTGTTTGATGTTGGTCATGCTTGTTTTCTGTGTTTTATACCCACTCCCACCAGATACTTATATCTCGAACCAAACCATATACTTTCAGCAATGCCCTTTTTGATTCCTCTAGACTGAAGAACACAAGGTTTGTTTCATGTCAATCGTTTCTATCTTTCGAACATTGTTCGGTCACATACACACACACATGATGAGACATTTCACATTTACAAAAACAACATACTCATTATAAATAAATAAAAAATTAACCCAGTTTGCCACCCTAATCCTACAAATATTTGGCTTTGTTACTTGAGTGTTATAATTTCAGGGCCAATACAACTCGTTCCAAATGGAGAGACTGAACTCACAGCTATATTTGCAGAACTGTCACATAATCCAGCAAAATGAGAGGCTAAGGAAGAAAGCTCAAAAGCTAAACCAGGAGAATCAGGATTTGTTATCTGAACTGAAGAAGAAACTCCCCAAAGCAAACACAAATACCAATCCTGACCACAATATCGGCTCCAGTTCTGCTCCAGATCCAGTTAGTTCCAGCAAACCTTGATCATATGATTACAGTTTCCTTTTCAATCTCCTATGTGCAAATCATGGGTACAAGTAGCATAGCAACTTTGATTTTTATTTCTTGAACCTAGCTACATTTCCGGTTTCTAACATCTCTTTATTAGAGAATGGGAAAAAAAGGTAATTTTATGAACTGGAAATGAATACAATCCTCTCTCAATGAGCATATAATAATCTCAAGTGTAAATCAAATCTAAAAATCCACTTGCAGCTTCTTGTCTATGCTTGAAAAAGTTTGGTAGAATGCCTTGAAATGCTTGTAAGCAATGTCTACGTCTTCCTTCCCACATATCTCCCTCACACTGCATTGAATTAACAGCACCAAACCAATCAAATGCTATGCTAACTGGAAGAAGAAAAGGACAGGAACAACAATTTACCTTTCATCTAGCATGAGGTCCTAATAACAATAAACTCCATACATATTTTCTAGTAATGAGAATGATAGAACTGTTGTGAAATCTGAAGACTTAATTTCTTAGATGTGCAGGAGCCCGTAGAATCACTATATCATGCTATGGATATGACTTGGTCCACCCCAACCAAAAAATAAAAATGCATCTCTTCTGGATTGTGGTTACAGGCCACCAATTCAAGAAGTTAAAAACAAGCAGAGAGGGCAAAGACCGGAATCAGGCCTGTTGAAATGCCCAAAGAATACAATCTTGAATTGGCTATAGCTATTTATTAGTCTGTTTAAGAACACAAATAAATACTCTTATCTAACACATGAATTTAGATTAACTCCATAACTTCTGTTTTTCTTGATAAGTATGAAGTCTATAACTTTTCTCACAGGGTTCTTAAAAGTAACAAACTTTACCAGTGGATTTTACCTGGATGAATACAATTATTTGTCGAAAAACCAAATTTCATTGGAATTTGGAAGGAGCAATCTGTGTCCCAACATCTGAAATTATTATTTTCAGTTATATATATTTATAGGTGTTTTAAGTTATATATTTACTCAAGCTTTTTCCCTTGCCAATTTGACAAGATTAAACCTTTACAGATCTAGTTAAATTCATTAATTTAAACAATTGATTGTTTATATCAATTTTTGCTTTTCCAATGCAGCTAATTGAGTATCTGCATAGGAAGCAGAGAAAGCGCCAATAAAATATTCTAGCTTGAACTCAATGTTCAAATAACTAAAGCAAATCCAAAAGGGTCATTTTTAACAAGAGCAAGTATATCTGAGAATACATACATACATACATACATACATGAAGGGAAATATCATAGAAATTGGAAAAAGAAAATAATGTGCTACCTGTGCATTGAAAGTTGAGCAATGCCACAATCAACCGTACGGATGCCAACTCCTGAAGCAAGAATTGGGCCTATGGTGGAACCACATCCCATATCATTTCTCACCACGAATTCCTATGCAGAGGCAAACCGGTAGGAAAAAAAAAAATTTATATTCCACTGTCACAAGATAGACACAAGAATGAAAACTAGAAATATGCTAGTATATAACCTATTTCTAAATGTTCTTCATCATGGATAACATGCCAATCAAGTTATTAGCTTACCATGTAAAAATGCAAAATTCTAAACATTCATTCCAGAAGGAGAGGGCCTTGAAGAATAATTAGATGTTTAGAATTATAACAGGGGAACTACGATGATATTCCAATAACTAGTTAGTACAGACTGATTGTTAATGTTAATTGGCCAAGGAGCAGACTAAATCTAAGAACCCAAGCTGGACCTAAACTCGTTGTTCTTGGGTTGGGTTGAAATCATACACACAGACACAAAATGTACTTTCAATTTAATGGTTCATTTGGATAGAATTTTTATAAGGAAACTAATTTGGATTTCAATTTTCAATTTTCAATTTAAATGACTTAATAGCAATGAAATAAATATATGTTTTTTCTAATAGATGAATTTATGCTTTATTAATGTGGGTTCAAAATTTCTAGCAATAAGATGTCATTTCAAATCCATAACATCACAAGCATTCTTTTTTGGAGCAACATCTACAAAACTCAAATTATCTTGTGTAGTTGAATTGGATAGACCCTACATAAATCGCCATTACCTGAGTTGGAAGATTATGAATTTTGCCAATTTCTTTAAACAGGAAAGCAGTGACTCCACTAGTGGCATAGCGCTGGTTTGCATTATGCTTGATAACAAGCCCCTTTTGCAATTCTGGCCGATGGTGTTCTTCATGCTTATCCATGAAATTTGGGTGAACTCCATGAGCCATGTCTGCAGATACTATAAAGAGAGAACATCCAGAAAAATATTTTAGAAATTCTGGGTGCTCCAAATTAAAAGACTGACTAAGTACAAGCTAAACGAAAATTTGGAATGTATATATATAAGTTAGTCATAAGTCCATGGTATTTATATGATAGTCTGTTATGTCATGAATCATGAAAAAGATTTGAAACCAGCAAATCCAATACCTAGAATGAAAGAAATGACTAGGGTTGGGGCTGGGATTCTAATGATGTTTCTTAAAAGCTAATCATGCTTCATTGGATTATCCCCGTCATATCAGAATTTGCTAATGCAGTGAACTTAATCTATATATATAATAATAGGTAAAGCAAAGAGAAAATCTAATTAAGTTTCAAATTGGAATTTAATTAGAGTCTACTTTTGCGCCATGTGTCTCATCTAATCTAAATTTTAGAATTTTGTACCAAGTGAGTTAATTTAGTGTAAAAATTGAATTTCAATTAGAGTTTAATTTTGCGCCACGTGTTCCATCTTATCTAAAATTTTAAATTTTTGTACCAAATTGTTAATTTAATGTAGAAAACGATGAGTCCAATATAATAAACCATAAAAAACATAATCATATAACTAAAAAAAATTCAAATTTATAAGTCATATATATATATATATATATTAATAGGTAAAACTTAGAGAAAATTGAATTAAAATTTGAATTTATAATCCAATTTTGTGCCATGTATCTAAATTCATGTGGGAACTACACCATAATTATCCATTTAAGCTTGTGCCATGTGACTACTTAAGTTTTTTTAATTTTTGTGTTAATTGAGTTAATGAGTGCAAAATACTAAGAATCTAATATTAATAAACTATAAAATTAAAAAAAAATCACATATACTCACTAAAAATCACCACATGTTTCTCAAAAAATAAATAAAATAAAAATCATCACATAACAAAAATCACCACACGTTCTATCTTATTAAAAATTAGAAAAAAAATTATCACAAGTAGTATTAAATTTAGATAAAAATTTTAATATGTGACTAATTACGTGTACTTAAAAAAAATAATTTGACTAATTATCTATATTTTATGATAAAAATTGTGTTTAATTTTAAATGTATCTATATGTATGTATGAATGCATGTGTTACATGCTTTAAAAAAAAATTAATTTGACTAATTATTTATATCTTTATAATAAAAATTTTGTTTAATTTTAAATGTATTCATGCGTTTGCATGAAGTTACATGCTAGTTCAACATAATAAGTGAATATAGGTACAACATACGTAAGGACAGAAGAATCACGAAGGGTCCAGCTGGCCCCAAAGTCAAAATTGTATATCTGATACGCACCAAGAAATGAGTGACGAATTGCACGCTCAAAAGCACCTTCACCAATATATTCATTAGCTAAGCAACTAACTATGCGCCTCATAGCCTGAAACATGGTTGGTGCACCAGCTCCCTGGACTGAATCTGAACCCACCTAAAGAAAAAGAGTTAGAACAAATTTGTCACCTGGCTAACATTGCAAAAGCAATTGCAATATAGAGGATTACCAACATTTACAAATGTGTGAGTATTAAGAACATAGGCCTAGTAGAAATAGAAACTAACAATGATGAAAGCCATCTGATTCTGACAACCAAATGTATTAAAATATATGTTGTCAAAAAGCTGAGTCCTTAAATATTTGAAAATATATAAATCACCAAATATAAAATATTTTAAACATTGTTATCAAAACATTTATTTTAAACATGCATTTGTGATCCTTCTACTTCCCATATCCAGTAATGATAGAGTTGGTAGTAAAATATGACCAATAAATAGAAACTGGCCCCCATAACAACAAATCCCAATTTTTTTGGAGTTGGCTATGGATCATTGACAAATTAGTTCAGATTGGTCACATGCAGGACATCTTATATATAGGCATGGAAATTTTACAGGCTGAGGATGTTCCTTAAAGAAGTACAAATTGGAAATGTACTTAAAAAAAAATGGCATTAAATCATTGCTGTTATTATGATAAGCGTACAAGATAGATATATAAATCCAATCTATGTGAATTTAAATATCTGTGCAAGATGATTACCTCTTCATTATCAAATAAAGCAACCATCCGAATTGCATGCTCACTTGATAAATCACCAGATGATTTACATGAATCGATAAGAGCTCGTAACGCACAATAACTTGAAGCAAGATTATCTAATCTTCCAGAAAAAATAAATTCATTGTTTCCACCTCCAAGGCAGCTAGGTTGGGTATCACAAACATTTAATTCAATGCTCATTATGTCATCAACATCACAATTCAGCTCGTCCGACAAAACCTGAGAATTGAAGTTAAAGATTAATTTCAAGAATGATGTCCAAATGCCTACAACTACTTCATAGAAATGCATAAAGTGCAACATTACTTAAAAGAGTTATTTCAACAAATAGGTAAATATGATTTTATACACATGTAAAAATAATTGTATAAAAATCTATAACACCAGTTTATTACGCTATAGTAATACATGTTTCAAAAACAGTAGTGATAGTACTGGCAATTTGTGAATGCAAATCTCAATAAACTACAAAAAATAAAGTCATCTCACTTTATCCTAAACAATTCAAATGGATTTCTTTTGTTTGTGAGATTAAAAATTCTAACAATTTGAATTATGTGAAATGATATGGTTTTGAACTTTTTACTTTTACATGGAAAGATCATGGTCAATTCCAAATGAAAACCACAAGCAATAGGTTTCTTACACTATTCTCTTAAAAAATACCCCCTCCATCCCAATTTAAAGGCCTTGCTTTCATTTTTGGGACATCAGAAATATGTACCCACTTTCTAATAGTAAAATTTCTTAACTTACCATTTTATTTATTTAATGAGCAAGATTCTTATTAAAAGCCATGCCACTTCTAATATAAAGTACAGTGTTTTAAGATGATCACTATAATTTTACAAATTATTAATAATCATTTCATTTCAAACCATGACAATTACATTTGGTTGGACGGAGTATCTTAGAATATTTCCCAACTAACCATAGAAAAAACGGATGAGATACCTGCATAAACAGAGGATGATGAGCAGCTTTTGAGGAAGATGTACTCTTCTCTTTTGACTCCAATGAAGTTTCCTCTAGTTTTGTCGAAAGTAATGGAATCAGATGACTCTCCAGATTTGGTTTAAATCCATCCTTATTCACTGTGCTAAACAACCCAAAAATGAAAATCAAAAAGAAAGAAAGAAACCCAGAGAATAATCTGAGTGATTATGTGCCTTTACTGCAGGTCCATCAAACAAATAACAAACTACTTCCAAAGGAAAAGATAAGAAAATGTTTTAAACTTTAAAATGTTTTTAATGGTAACTCAAAAGCGCATTGCTTTGATGAAGACTCATAAAGCACACCAAAATTTACATGGGAATTCACTTTACATAAAAAAAAAAAAAAAAACTCAAATCAAAATTCTCTAAACATAATTCATATGCTCATTCACATAGACTTGCTTGAGTTTTATATTTGCAGGTGCATGTGAATAGTATTTTAAGATACATTTGGTTGTACTTCCATTTCTTAACCTTAATAATTCTATTAATAATCAACAATGTATAAGCAAACCCTTGTCTCACTCTATCGTCAATTTATAAAAAACCTTCCTTTCCTCTCCTTCCCACCCTACAACCAAAGGGAAGATGACCTATTCTATCTCTTATCAAACTATTTAGTAAAACATCTAAACAAAGGAAAATATAGCTATTCCTTCTCCTCTTTGAAGAGAAAAACTCTAGCCATTGCAATTTCATATCATTGGTGAGCATAGAAGTAAACAGAAGAAATTTCACATTAAACTTCCCTTCCCCACCTCGAGGATCCATAGTTAACCCAATAATTTTGGGACTAGGCTTGGCTGTTGTTACTGTTGATGTTGCATGTAGTTCATGAGATTAGAACCCAAAACCTCTCACCTACCACCCATATCACTTATAGGGAGTGTTTGGTTAGAGTTTTAACAAAGTATTCTAAAAAACTTCAAACACTGTTTTCGAGATTGAAATAAAAAGTTGTTTGTTGTTCTCAAAATATAAAGTTCTCTGCCCCTCAATCCCAAACTTCTTTTTTTGAAAAGGGAAAAAAGACAAAAACTTACCTAATTATCAGTCATCTATTTCCTTAGTAATCATCTATGTTTCTCTACTGGCCACCCTTTAGAAACTAAACTCCCCTTTTAGACCAGACAGTCAAGTTGAGTTTCATATGAGAATGCCCCAAAAATGTAGCAAAAGATGGGTCCTTTCACTTTGCATGCATGTGAAGTGAACAACCATAATTCACTTCAGTCTGAAGTTAAATTTAAAAGATGGAATCATAACCTATGAAAACATGAACTCACATTTTCATGTATCATCACCATCAATATAGAAATAACTTCTATAGAGAAATCATTCATTTTTTTAAGTTACTAAACACTAATGCGATGAAATAGTGGAGAAAATAAAATTTAAGGAAGCAGTGGCTAACCGGTCAAGATGAATTGCCAATGTTGGTACCCGCAACAGAGGCCTTCTTATTTTGACAAGCTTGTGCATAAAAGAACCATCGCTACCTCTCACTATCACTCTTCCTGCAACACTTAAGTCTCTATCAAACCAGGTATGCCATAAACCACTGCCATAGGTCTGCACATTGACCATTAGATAACCAGACTTGGATGATGCAGATTTTGGCTTTAGTTTTAGACATGGGCTGTCTGTATGTGCAGCAATCACGTGAAAGCCATTACCAACAGTGTACCTACAAAACTAAGAGAAACCTTTGATTAAACAATAGCCAGTAAACCTATATAAAGGGATCGACATAATGAAGAAAACATAGAAAAATTTCAACGTTTATACAACCTTGAAAGAAAATAATGGGAAAGACAACCATTTATGGAACCAAATAAGAAAACAAGAAGCAATAGAAACAGATAAACTTCTTAATAAAGGAAAGCCTATGAAAAAATATTTTTTCAAAAGATAAGTAGCTTAAGGAAAAACTTGCTGAAAAATTATGCAACAAGAAAATGAGGACCATATAGAGCCATCCAAAATTAGCAGTGATCACAGTAACAACAAACTTTGCCCCGGCTATTCAGTCTCACATTGAATTGCTAATGAAGCCTGCCTTGTAATCCTTTTTTCAAGTACCAATTTTTCAAATTTTAGGACATAGAATTATTCCACTCACTTTTCTCCAATGGCAAAAGCAACTAAGGAAGACATATTTCGTGTAAAGAAGTATCGTCCACCAGGCTTTAGGTCCCACTCATCATTCTCATTTAGCAAATGAAAACCAGCAGCAATCAGTTGTCGTTTTGCTTCAGCTGTAGGGAAGGAAAAGTAATTGGAAAAATTTAAGACCGTGTACCTGATCATCAGAAAAATCAAAGTAGAGCTAATATTGCATTTCCTTCCTCATGATATATGGATAGTTTAGCCACAGCAGTGAGATTTAATGAAGTAGTAATTAAAATATAATTGTAAGATGAATTCAGGACGATAAATTCAAATGAATTTAGCATAACCTTCTAAAGTGACCATAAAAGGACAATATTACATGTTTCCTCTATAAATTAGCATACAGAAATTTATGTCTATATAATCATGATACAAAGTTGATGGCCAGCATAAAATCTAGTCACTCTATTATGAATTGATCCAATACGGATACTCGTTGGGACTAAGGCTTTGTTGTTGTTGTATATTCATGTTACAAAGTTGATGAAATACATACAGTTACACCTATCCTTCCTTTCATGCATTGTTTTGTTTATAAACAACTGTGAAATACTTAATTTCACATCAAAACCTGCACTAAGCATTTCTTAAAAATTACATTAAAAAAAAGTGAAGTTCAATTTAAAAAAAATATAACAACCTGAAAACTCAATCTGAAACTTTCCTATCCTGAAAAGAATTCAACTTTCTAATTAACCAAACAGAGACTTGTTATATAAAGAAGTACCAGTAGCATGGAAGTGGGTCCAGGACTCATTGAGGTAGTCAAGAAGATCCCCCACAATAGACCCTTTTGATCCAACCTGAAAATCCAGCAAAATAATTTAGCTTTAAGGCATTGGAAAATGAAGTACATACAAATAGATTAAAGAAGATAGACCTCAGGGATTGGATCAGAGTTGGAGCAAAGTGGAAGAGTGGTGGAGAATTTGCGAGGACGAGTGGCATGGTGGAGATGGGGAGGGATAAAGTTGAAGTTGAAGTTGAAGGAGTGAGGAAATGTGCAGGGTTTGAGGATCGGAAATGGGTGGTGGAGGAGTTGCAGCCGAGTTATCGCCGCCATTTTCATTTGTCAGTGTGTGTGTGTGTTTGTGTCAGTGAATGACCGTGCGTGCTTTCTCTGTTTCAATCAATCCATTTGCTCCAAAATGTTGTTGAAAATGTTGTCTCTCATTATCTATCAATGTTGTTGAAAATGTTCTATAATAAATATTTGAAGAATACTAAGGAGTGCTATTAGGAAACTAATTAATAATCTATTTAAAGAAAATTTTTATGAAAAATGAAAAAAAGTAATTAATATTTTGACAGTTTTTTTCATTTTCCATAAAAGTAGTATCAAAACTTTCTTAAAATGAATTATTAATGAGTGCCCTTAGGGCACTCGTTAGCATGACCCTAAATATTAAATAATAATTTTAACTCTTTTAAAAAAAATTAATATAAATAAAAAAAGGCAACATAAAATATAAACACAGTCAAAATAAAATCATTGAAAATTATCTAATAATTACAATAAAAAAAGAGTATAATACCAACAAAAAAAAAAACTATCAACTAAAATGATTCCCCTTCAAAAAAAAAAAAAAATTATTGAAAGATTTTTGAGTTTGTAAAGGGAATAATGAGACCAACATAAATAAAAAATTTCCCCCATTCGAGTCATGTTCATAGGTATTTCTATTCGTTTAAACTTTTATAACTAATAATAATAATAATAATAAATTTATTAAAAAAAAGGTTTGGACAATATATATATATATATATATATATATATATATTTGTGTGTGCGTAGGGATGACAATAGAGTGGGGCGGAGTCAAAGGATAAGGTCTTCACCCCCGCCTCACATGATTTTATCTTGCCTTTTTTAATAAAACCTATTTCATCAATAAAAATATACTTGAAATTATAACTAAATTTATCTCATCAAATCAAATTAATTTTTAGCAAAAATTGAATAATATTATCTAAGTGTTTTACAAGACAATCACCAAAAAAAAAAAAAAAAAAAAAAAAAACTCATAGTATAACATATAATAAAATAGAGGTAAAGAACTACGTTGGGTAAAATAAAATAAGTTAATATTGATATGTTTATTTAAATAGTAGGGTTTTAGGGTATGAAAAATTTAAAATTATAACCCTTATCAACGTGTGGCGGGGTGGGTCTAAAAAGTATAAACCCATGCCCGCCCCGTCTCGTGATGCGGGGCAAAAATCTCATCCCATCCCCGCCCCACCACCTTTGAGGGGCGGGGAAAACCCGCACGGGGCGAAGTGGGGAGGAGCGGGTCAAGCGAGGTAGGGTGGCCATCCTTATGTGCTTGTTGGGAGAGGGGGGGGGGGGGGGGAGGTGTTGTAGGGAAGCAAGTTTAGAATTGACTAGGATCCTCCAAAGGTTCATAAGTAACTCTATTTCAAAGTTTCTAAAATGCATTCTTTCTAAGAATAATGGAATCATTGAATTTTACAACATTATTAATATTTAAAATTTAAGGTTCCACTTGCTTCAGCATCAAATTTTTTTTAACATAAATGATTTAGATTGAAAACTTTTTTAAAGAAAACTTTTTTTTTTTTTTTGGTGTGTTTTGGTCAAGTTTCTAAAAATACTTAAGATTTTTTTTTTCCATGTTTGGCTTGTATGAAATGAAATATTTCCCTTTAATATGGAAAATAAAAATAATAATATTTGTTCACAACATGTTGATGCATGATTGTAAATCTCACCAACACCAAATTAAATCGATTTTTGCAAAAAAAAAAAATATTACCTTGACACTTTTAATGCTACAAATTCTAAGCCAATATGAAATATTACAATCAAATTACCTTTAATCACTTGAAAAAGATTAATAAAAATAATCAAATCAGCAATGAGAGAGGAACCAACAAATGCTGAGAATGAGAAACTAGTTGTGGATTCTGTAGAATATAGTGGCAACAATAATTGTATTAGAAAGAAGGGTGATGGGTGAGTCCATAGATATCACAACCTAGAATCTCATCGAAAAGTGGGTGATATGTTAAGATACTTACAAGAAAATTGGGTTACAACCCCTCATGGTGTAAAACAATTAAACAAAACTTACGTATTGTATTTAGATATTATTTTTTAGGTTTTCCCTCTTAAGATTCAGTCGTGTGGTTGTACTTAACTAAAAATACACTTTCATTTTATGAGAAAAAACCATATGATTAAATCTTAAAAGGAGAACCTAAGGAACATCACCTAAATATTGTAACTAAGTTTTGTACAAAACAATTTACATTTCAATTGCCTTCTTTTCCTAATCAAACTTAAATTCTCAAATGCTTGAAAATATTATATCAAAACAAATAGGACCTTACAATTACCATTTTTGTACAATTTTGTAATAAAATTTAACTAATTTATTTGTTTCACTATGTATAAATAAAATTTTGCTAATTCTAATTTTTTTTATCAAAAATAAAAATAAATTAGTTCTACCTTTAAAAAAAATAACAAATACTAAAATTTTGCTAAAAATTAACTTAGAATTTCTAGATATATCCCACTCTATACATATCAATCTATCTAGGCACACACTCAAAGCTAGTGCATGAATTGAAATCTTTTGGGAAATTACATTTTATTACCTTGAACTATACTTCAAATTATACTTTTTAACCTAAAGTTTTAGAATGCATGATAAACACTCTAAACTATAACACATGTTATACTTTACACCTGCCATCAATTTTTTCGTTATCTTAGATGGCATCATATGAAAAAAATTCTTGCTTATCTTCTTAATTCATTAAAAACAAAAGAGAAATTACACTTTATTACACCCTAAATTATATTCTCAATTACACTTTCCAACCTAAACTTAGGACTTTCTCTTCAAAAATAATGAACATAATTAACAGCAGGGTGTATAGTGTAACACATGTTAATAATTTAGGAGTGCTAATTGTAAATTTTAAAAAGTTAAAGGTCCAAAATATTCCTAAAAATAGTTGCTAAACTAATATTCTTAATACGTACTTTGACATTTCCGTAATCAAACTGAAATCAATTTGATGTTTTGTGGCTCATCTCCTCGCAACCCAGTTCGAAGAACTTGCAAGAGAATCAAGTGGGAAAAGCCACCCTTGGGGTGGAAAAAACTAAACACTGATGGCTCGGTTAGTGGGTGTATGGAGCAGGCCGGATGTGGGGGGGTAGTGAGGGATGAGCATGGGAGTTGGGTTGCTGGTTTTACTAGACATATAGGAGCAACTAATTGTTTTGCTGCTGAACTGTGGGGGCTGAGGGATGGTCTTTTGCTGTGTAGAAGTTTGAATATCACTTGTCTTATTGTTGAGATAGATGCCAAAGTGATTGTGGAAGTCATTAAAAATTCTGCTTATAAAAATCAGATTATATCGCCCATTTTGGACGATTGTAGGCAGCTTATGACCGGATTTCAGCAAGTTCAGCTGAAGCATTGCTACCGTGAGGCTAATCGATGCGCGGATTTGATGGCTAGAATAGGGGCTGACCAAGAACTAGAATATATCATGTTTTCTAGTTCGCCTATGGACGTAGTTAAGGCTTTGGAAGATGATTGTATTGGTGTTTTCTTTAACAGAGCCTGTACTGAGCTTGATGTAATGCTTTGAGTTTTTTATAGAATCGTCTTTTATCAAAAAAAAAAAAAAAAAAAAAAAAAAAGAAATCAATTTGGATTTTGGCATCGTCATATAAAAAAACACACGTACATACATTTGATTTTGAGGTACGAGAAGCAGGGTGAGTTGTACACGCGAAACAAAAAATAAATGGCATCACCATCATCTTCGTTTATAGCGGCAGCGGCGGCGAAGGCCGGGCCGGCGCTCCGCCGTCAGGCCTTAAGCATAACGGAGGAGGCGGCGGTCAGGATCCGGAAGCTGCTAGAGCATCGCCAGAGGCCTTTCCTCCGCCTCGGCGTCAAGGCTCGTGGCTGCAACGGCTTGTCCTACACCCTCAACTACGCTGGTATATATGGTTCTCTCTCTTTTTCATTTCTTGCCTTAACCCAATTCCCCAAATCTTGTATTTTGTTTCCTAGGCGCCTCAAAATCCAAAATTTATGTTAAGTTTGTATGTATATTAATCGAGGTTTACAAGAGAATTCCATTCAAAACTATAGAATTCTACTAATGATTTGGTTCCCAATGTTGTGGGAAATTGGTAAGGAAGGAAACTATCATTGATTCATAACCTGAAAACATTAGGTGGGGACACACATGCTTGTAACAAGTGCACAAGGCAGTTTGTCTGATTGACCTAGTTTAGTAGTCTGTAAATTAATGCCTAAACTCGAATCTACGACAAATGAGACTTTACCGATTGAGCTGATTTAGAGATGGCATAAAAAAACCTATTAGTATATATATTTGTACATTTTAACTTTTGGTTCTTAGAATTACTATGCATCCCCCCCCCCCCCCCCCCCAAAAAAAAAAAACCCCCACATCCTTCAAGAAATTGACAAATTGACCCCTGAAACTCCAAATTTTTTATTATGAGAACCATCCGTTTTATCATCTCTCATGGATTTCTTTCTCTTCACTGACATCTCTCTTAGAATTTATTGATTTGCAATGTTTGTACAACCTGCCAAACCAAGAAAGTACAAGGTGGAGAACCCACTTGTCAGGCACGCATAATTTGGTAAGGAAACAACAGCCACAATTTGCTTTCTATTCTCACATCTTTTTTCTATCTCACAATAAATGTTAGTCACTTTTTATTATTGAGAAAAAAAAAATATTAATGTCTTTATTTTAACTAGAATGTTAATGTCTCTTAGTAATTGGTAATTGCTCTTTATGCTGTTATTAATTTAGTGGTCAATATTTTTTTTTAGGAAGAATTTAGTGGTTAACATGAGTTTTAACTTTGAAGTATAGTTATTAATGTAGCATTATAAAGGTGTTAGGTATAGAATAATATGAAAAGATCAATAATTGGCTTTTTTATATAAATAAATTATAATGTGCAAAAAATAAATAATCAATCCAACCTAGTTTGATCAAAGAACCTATAGCCACTTATTTTTTCAATTTTTGTACAGTCATATGTCTAAAACCATGATAAATCAATATAAATCTTTATAAAGATTTTGATAACTTAATAATTACAACAAGAGAGGGGAGATTGTCCCTGCAGCCAACTAGAACCGACCCCCTTTTTTTTTTTCTTTTTCTTTTTTTTTTCAATTTATAAGAGGCACACACATAGTGAGTCTTGAACCTTGGTTCAAACCCTCAAACTCATTAGGAAGGAGGCATCGATAGCGTAATTTTAGTTAATATAGTACACTTTTCTTTTTGATTGTGCTTGGTGGTTTTCTTTTCTTAATGGAATTATCATTCAAGTGCTGCTAGTTGTGTTCGTTTTGATGATCAATCAGCATAATAACATTTAGCAAGAAAGCTACGGAGCATTTGTAGACATTTAGTTTTCTTCTTCTTTTTATTTATATATAGAATATAGTATCTTTCATGTGAAATGTATCTCTCTTAAGCATTTGAGAGACTCAAGCCTTTGGCTTATGTTACAGCTTTAATGTGGTTGCATTCATGTGTTCAGATGAGAAGGGGAAGTACGATGAATTGATTGATGACAAGGGTGTGAAGGTACTGATTGATCCAAAGGCCATGATGCATGTAATAGGAACCAAGATGGATTTTGTTGATGACAAACTCAGGTACAGAAAACATGTGATACCCTTGTTGCACTTTTATATTAGTCCATTATATGATGCAAACTGACATCTACAACACAAATGTGGATTTTGTATGCTGCATTTACTGCTTACTTTGTTATTTGTTGTCATCTTTTCCCCAGATTAGGAGGGGGAAATTTTGTTCTAGAAATACCGTGATTTGTGATAAAATGGTATCATACCCACAGCATTATGGTTGTTTAAAATAACTATTTTATAAAAGGAGGTTATTTTTTCATTTTCCTATCTCATGGCCAAAGAGAAGTGTGGAAGAAGTGATTCATCATTAGATGTTTCTTGATTCACAATAACATGACCAAAACTTTAAAAATATAATTTGGTATATACTTCTTTCGTAATGTTCCAGAATTTATTTTCAACAACAAAAGAACTAAAGTTGAACTTGTTAAAGTTTTGTTTTGAATAGAACATCCCTTCTGTAAGCAACTGAAGTACTTTCAAGGATGTATGTGAAATAAACAAACAAAGAAATAAATAATTTCTTGGGCACCTATTCACTAATTTTTCTTTTCCAAATCCGGATAATCTATGTTCATTCCTTTCCTGATTCTCCTTTCTGTTGACTCTCATTTTTTTTTCCTCTTTTTTTTTGTGGATACAGATCGGAATTTATTTTTGTTAATCCAAATTCTAAAGGAGAGTGTGGGTGTGGAGAGTCTTTCATGACGTTGAGTAATGCAGAGGCTGCTAAGCGAGGTGGTAGTTAGAAGTGATTATGATAATGAAGTCACTGTTACTAAATTAGCCTCTAGAAAGCTTGTATGTTGCCAAGCTGGAAACACAGTGATAAGTAGCAATGTCTGGTCAAAGCAGAGCCAAGGTCCTTTTTTTTTCTTCTTCATTTTTTTTTTTTTTTTTTTTTCCATATAAGCTGACAATTTTTTCTTTTTGTGGCACTGGCCCTGTTTACTTTCACCACGTTAACTATGAGTGTAGTAACTGGAACATCTCATATTGTCATTTGTTGTAAATAAGAGATGATTATACTTGTTAGTATTTGGTGTAAATAAGAGATGACTATACTTTTTACTAGTAGTCTGCTTGTTTTTGGATATTTATATTTTTTCAGCTTTGCAATAAAATCAATGTGATGGTGTATGAAAGATGATCTATTATTTTCTCTAAAAAAATGTCATGGAAGTTATTTTTCTTGATCAAGAACCATCCCATGTATGATGTCATGGAAATCTTATCCCAGAAACCCCATGGGCCGATAGTGTAGTGGATTAAATTTGGGACATCTAAGTCATGCCCTAGGCGAATGAATTCATCACCCGAATAACCACGTGTGAGCTAAAGTATTTTTCTGAAATATGGTGGTATATACAATTTCTGAAAATAAATAATTATATCCTATCTTATATCAACCATTCTCTTTATGATGCTGGATTACTTCAATTCTCAAACTTTGGTGGGACTACAATTGCAAATTGCTTAACAGACTAAATTTTATGCTAATCAGATTCAAACTTAGAATAATAACCCCAACTTCGTAGTTCGTACAGAGAAAGTCTGCAATTTAATGGTCATAACAAAATTCACAACTCCCAAAATATATATATATATATATATTGCTTATCACCTCACGCCATGCTCACAAGAATCTATAATTTAATTTTTTTAATGGCCCATTTGTGAGGTGCTAGGTAAATTAGGTGGTGTTGTGAATTTTTGTTATGACCATTAAAGGATTAAAAAACATGTGATCTAAGATGTATCATGAATTTGGCATGTTCTTCCATCTAATCCAAATATCATTCCTGATTTTTATTGGTTTCATTGCTCATGCACTCAATAAATAAAACTTTGTCACATTGTCAATACACTTATTCCATTTCTTTCACATAAGCTTAGAGCACTCTCATCAGGTCTCTCAAATGTGCCAAATGCCAAAAATTTGGCACATTTGACACATCAAACACAAAAACGAATGCTCATCAGGTATGCTAAATGTTCCAAAAATTTGGAACATGCTACAGTACGCTCTCATATTTGAGAGCGTACGAACAGAAATGGCATTTTTGTTTAATACTTTTTTATTCTCTTTTCTCTCTCCTCTCTCCCCACTTTCTTCTTTTCTTTGCTTTCTCTGTCACTCTCTATCTCTTCCCTCTCAGTCCTCCCGGCTCAAGATCTCTCTCATCTTTGCTCAAGATCTCTCGTCGCTTCACCTCGCCGTTAACCTCCACAGCCCTCGTCGCCGACCTTCACAGCCCTTGCCACCGACCTTTAGATCTCTTAATCGGGTCGTGGGTGTGATATTTGGGATGGGTTTCTATGTGTGGGTTTTGGGTTATTGATTGGTCGGTTGGGTTGGGATTTTGGGCCGATGGTGGTGTCGTGGTTGTGGCGGTGGTTGGTTGAGTTTTGGGCCGGCGATATTTGTGGCTGTAGTGGGCGGCGGTATTTGTGGCTGTAGTGGGTTTCGATGTGTGGATTTTGGGTCATTGGTTGATCGGTTGGGTTGGGATTTTGGGCCGGTGGTGGT
Organism: Quercus ilex subsp. ballota; assembly: GCA_032727855.1. Lineage (NCBI taxonomy): Eukaryota > Viridiplantae > Streptophyta > Magnoliopsida > Fagales > Fagaceae > Quercus > Quercus ilex. Next base: position 44,751,195 of record CM064911.1, read on the forward strand.
GTCGTGGTTGTGGCGGTGGTTGGTTGAGTTTTGGGCGGCTGTATGGGCGGCGGTGTTTGTGGCTGTAGTGTGCCGGCAAGGTTTGTTGAAGATTTTGAGTTTCTTTTTCTTTTTCTTTTCTTTTTTGTTGAGGTTTTTGGATTTGGGTTTGGAATTTGTTGGAGATCCAGTGATTGTGATTGTTGTTTTTGGAGGTTGATTTGCAGTTGGTGGTGATTTGCCGTTGCCGGTGCTGTTGGTGGTTTCTGGAGGTTGATTGTGATTGTAGTTTAATGTGATGAAATTTGTTTAATATTATTTAATGTGTTGGATATATTATTTTAATATATAGAATTGAAAAATAGAAGATGTGATAAATGGTGAATTGTAAAATGATATGTTAAAATGATAAAGTAGGTTTTTGGTGTGTTAAAATGGCATTTTTTATGAGAGAGCTGATGAGAATGCTCTAAGGGTGGTAGTTTGTGTTAGCATATTTAGGTTGGAAAAATGAAATTCAACTATATGGGTCAATCTTAACTTGATCTATTTAAAAATCATATCAAAACCATTTAATTGTAATACGATTTTTTATTATTAAGCAAGTTGACATGACATGACCCATAACACGCTTACTATACATGTTGTGTTGGAGTGGGTTGATACGAATATGATCCATTCAACCAATTTGATTAAAATGTATGGGTAAAATATAGTTAGTAGCCTTGAGGCTTTGGGCTAATGTCAACTAGATTCAAGACATTTCAAAACTAACCAACTTGGTCCCTAATCATCATATGAGTGAGAGAGAGAGAGAGAGAGAGAGGAGAAAAACGAATAACAGTTTAGGTACCAAGTTGGCTTAGGAATCAAATTGGTTAATTTTGAAATGTCTTGAATCTAGTTGGTTATAGCCCAAATTTCAGGGGTATTGACTATATTTTACCCAAAATGTATTAGATTAACATGGACTGATGGACATAGCCCATTTCAACATATTTTTAGGATTTCAGGACTCAAAATGAAAATTTTATCAATATATCCATAACAATTCTTTTAATAACAGAATTCTTTATTTAATATTTAAATTTAAGGAATTGACTCGCTCATTAATTTTTCCCCATCAAAAAAAAAAAAAAAAAAAAAAATTCTGATCCTCGAATCAACGACATTGTTTAGGTGTCTGAACCTAAGTACCCCAAGTAATACTCCTTTTGTTTGTGTCCTGCCCAAACGATGAAACCATCGATTCTCCAACAGAGCATCCCAGATGACGTCGTACTCAACATCCTCGGAAGACTACCTGTGAAATCGGTGATAAGATTCAGATGCGTTTCCAAATCCTGGGACTCCTCGATCACCACCCCTTATTTCATCTCAACCCACCTTAATCACAACAACAACAACAACAAAGATTCCCATGATAATGGTTATGTCATACACGTGCCATCGCATCCTTCTTTTTGGTGGTCTCCTAACAACAGACCAGTCTGTACTGTCACTCGGATTTGCGTATCATTCTGAGAATAATGACTACAAGGTTGTGAGGATTTCGTCTACAAAGGAGCTCGAGATGCACACGTTAAGTTCGGATTCATGGAGAAGGGTTGGGATCGAGTTGACAACAGATGTTACGTCAGTGACAGACGCAAGATTTTAAGTTTGGGGGGGCCGGAGATAAGCAAAAAAAAAAAAAAAAAAAATCAAATACGCATCTATATAGTATTAATAAACTATCAACCAAGACAATTATCCAAAAATCATTGTTTCTTAATATACTATCCACATTTTCTAGAATTGGAGCATCCACATTTTCTAGAATTGGAATAGCAACATTAGTTGTTGGCAATCCCACGTTGACTTCGGAAGAATTTGAACCTTTTTTTTTTGAAAAAATCAAGCATTGTAGTTGATTTTTTCATGATCTACAAATAAAATAAGAATCATCGTTATTTTTTTAAATTTGTGTGACAATTTTCTATAATATATGATTTTTTTTTTTTGTGTGTGTGTGTGTGTGTTTGGTCTGCCTTTATTTTATGTCTTTGTGTTTGGTTGGCCTTATTTATAATTTATGTCTTTGGGTTGTCTCCATCTTTTTGACATTGACCTACTAACCTAATGAATCCCACCACTGACACTAAAAATTTATTCCCTGCACTACTAACAAAAACTTTTCTTTAAGTTTTTAACTTTACCTTTTTTTTTTATTTTTCTGTCACTTGGCCGTTGCCCAACTCCACTTGTCCCTATTATGCCCAACTACCAGTCAACAAAGAAAAAACTAATCTCTACAAACTCTACTCTCTGTCTCTCTCTATCTCTCTTATCTATATAAACAAGAGAGAGAGTGACAAACACAGACAGAGTCACAAAGCCAAAAAGCCAAAAAAAAAAAAAAAAAACACCACAGGTAGCAACACAGATTCAAATATTCAATTCACAATCACCAACATTTAGTTCATCACTCATCAGTAAAAACACAAACATGAAACACCACAAGTCCACAAGGCAATCTCAGATTCTCAAATCACAAAGTCACAAACATTTTATTAGGTTTTGAACTTTGAAGTTGAAGGAAAAGATAAGAGTAAATACCTATGAACTGTAAAGGCTTGAGCAACGAAGCTAGGCTGAGCAAATCGAGCAACCGGCGTGGGCGGCGGTAAGTGGGTCTCGCGACTCTCGCCGGTGTGAGTACTAGAAAATGGGTGAGTGAGTGGAGTGGGTCTCTCAGTCTCAGATCGAGCAACCGTTGGTGTGGGTCTCGGCGGCGTCGTCGGCGTGGGTGAGTGGAGTCACTTGCGACTTTCGCCAGTCGCCGGTGTGGGTACTTTAATGGGTGAGTGCAGGGACAGAGTGGGTCTCTACTCTCTCAGTCTCAGATCGAGCAACCGCCGGTGTGAGTCTCAGCGGCATTGTCGGTGTGGGTCTCTCAGTCTCTCTCACTCTCTATCTCGCACTCTCGCCTCTCTATCCTCTGTATTGCCTCTCCCTTTCCTCTTTTTTTTTTTTTTTTTGTTTTTTTTTTTTTTGTTTTTTTGCTTTCTCTGTTTGGTGTTTGGTGTTGGAGTTGGACTAGTGACTAGTGACTACTAAGAGCTGAGTGTTTTTTTATTTATTTTACATGGACTGGTTGGATGATGGGCTGGGGATTGGCCGGATGATAGGCTGGGGGGGGGGTTCAGGATTTTTGGAAGGGGGGCCCGAGCAAAAAACCAAGGGGGGCCCAAGCCCCCTTTTTTTTTTTTTTTTTTTGAAAATTTTACCAGCTCAAAAAATATTTTTTTTGGGCCCAGGGGGGGCCCGGGCCCCCTTTGGGCTCAACGTGGGTCCATCCCTGTGTTACGTTCGGTTACGAAAAATTTATTTTGCTAGTCCTATTGGTTTGTGGAGCTTTGCATTGGTTGGCACGTATCAGAGAGGATGGGAGAAGTGAATTGATTATGGTATTCAGGGACGGACCCACGTTGAGCCCAAAGGGGGCCTAGGCCCCACCTGGGCCCAAATTTTTTTTTTTTTTTTTAGCGGGTAAAATTTTCAAAAAACAAAAAAAAAGGGGCTTGGTCCCCCCTCCCAAAAATCCTGAATCCCCCAAGCCCATCATCTGGCTAATCCCCAGCCCATCATCCGGCTAGTCCATGTAAAATAAAAAAAAATAAAAAAAACACTCATCTCTCAGTAGTTAGTAGTCACTAGTCCAACTCCAACACCAAACACCAAACAGAGAAAGCAAAAACACGAAGGAAAAAAAAGAAAAAAAAAAAAGAGAGGAAAGGGAGAGGCAATACAGAGGATAGAGAGGCGAGAGTGCGAGACAGAGAGTGAGAGAGATTGAGAGACCCACTCCGACGATGCCGCCGAGACCCACACCGGCGGTTGCTCGATCTGAGACTGAGAGAGTAGAGACCCACTCCGTCCCTGCACTCACCCATTAAAGTACCCACACCGGCGACTGGCGAGAGTCACGAGTGACTCCACTCACCCACGCCGACGACGTTGCTGAGACCCACACCGGCAGTTGCTCGATCTGAGACTGAGAGACCCACTCCACTCACTCACCCATTTTCTAGTACCCATACCGGCGAGAGTCGCGAGACCCACTTGCCGCCGCCCACGCCGGTTGCTCGATCTACTCAGCCTAGCTTCGTTGCTCCAGCCTTCACAGTTCACAGGTATTTACTCTTATCTTTTCCTTCAACTTCAAAGTTCAAAACCTAATAAAATGTTTGTGACTTTGTGATCTGAGAATCTGAGATTGCCTTGTGGACTTGTGGTGTTTCATGTTTGTGTTTTTACTGATGAGTGATGAACTAAATGTTGGTGATTGTGAATTGAATATTTGAATCTGTGTGTTGCTGCCTGTGGTGTTTTTTTTTTTTTTTTTTGGCTTTGTGACTCTGTCTGTGTTTGTCACTCTCTCTCTTGTTTATATAGATAAGAGAGATAGAGAGAGACAGAGAGACAGAGAGACAGAGAGACAGAGAGTAGAGTTTGTAGAGATTAGTTTTTTCTTTGTTGACTGGTAGTTGGGCATAATAGGGACAAGTGGAGTTGGGCAACGGGCAAGTGACAGAAAAAGAAAAGGTAAAGTTAAAAACTTAAAGAAAAGTTTTTGTTAGTGGTGCAAGGAATAAATTTATAGTGTCGGTGGTGGGATTCATTAGGTTAATGGGTCAGTGTCAAAAAGATGGAGACAACCCAAAGACATAAATTATAAATAAGGCTGACCAAACATAAAGTCATAAATAAAGGCAGACCAAACAAAAAAAAAAAAAAAAAAACAAATCATATATTATAGAAAATTGTCACACAAATTTAAAAAAATAACGGTGATTCTTATTTTATTTGTAGATCATGAAAAAATCAACTACAATGCTTAATTTTTTCAAATGAAAAGGTTCAAATTCTTCTGAAGTCAATGTGGGATTGCCAACAATTAATGTTGCTATTCCAATTCCAGAAAATGTGGATGCTCCAATTCTAGAAAATGTGGATAGTATATTAAGAAACAATGATTTTTGGGTATTTGTCTTAGTTGATAGTTTATTAATACTATATAGATGGATATTTGAAATTTTTTTTTCGCTTATCTCCGGCTCCCCCAAACTTAAAATCCTGCGTCCGTCCCTGAAGGTATTTGATGTCAATAGTGAGAGATTCAGTAAGCTAGCATTGCCTGATTGTTTGATCAAGGCAAACAATTGTGAGAGATTTCTTGCATCATTCAAAGGGAAACTAACTCATTACATTTGGATGTAATGAACAACCTGGCCTTCCAAGCCAATACTCCGTATGTGTGATGAAGGAGTACGGTGTAGTTGACTCTTTGAATAAACTTTGAGTTGTATCGTTTCAAAGGATAGCTTGTTTCTTTGGCTTTACTGAGTATGGTTCGCTTCTGGTTTTCTACTGCAATGAACTAGTAGATGGGCCGGAACTTGAGTTTGTATTAGTTGACACTGAAACTCTACGTGAGAAGAAGGATCCTGATATCCAAGATCCTTCGTATGTAGCTACTTTCATGGAGAGCCTTATTTTACTTGATGGAGCAAATGTGGCATCTTACTAAGCAGATGGTGGCGTGCATATAAGAAGTGAAATCATTAGTGGTATGGACGAAGTGAAATACCATTGTTATTTCTCTTCCTTTAGTTTAGTAGTTGGCATGACCGTATTGCTAAAAACTTTGATTTTTATATAGGTTTACCTAATCCTTTTGTGGCTATTATTAATTAATATTTGATATTTGTATAGTGATAGTTGTTGTGCACATACCCAAGTCTGTCATTGTTATCAAAAAACAATGCTTGGCCAAGGAAATCCTTTTTTAGCTAGTGTGTTCCTCTGGTAGTGTTACAAAGATTAGTGCTCTCCTCACTTTAAATTAAAAGAAAAACGAAAAAAAAAAAAAAAAACAAAAAAAAACAAAACAGGAGTATAAAAGAAGCTCTAAAACTGAGAATGTGGAAAAGGAGTAGCCAAGATCTATCTAGTGAGCATGTCACCATTCCAAGGTCATGCTCCTACTTTCCCTGCTTCCAGCAACATGGCCTTGGTTGGTTTATGAACTACATTTAACCTTAATATTGATGACAAGAAGCTAATTTATTTACATGGTCTTTGTTGGTTTCTGGCCCCTAAGTGATGTATAAGGGATGCTATTATCTCGTGCTTGCTATATAATGGTGCAAGGACTACTACTTCTTATTAACATCATGTACTTATTTTATTTTGTAGAAAATTAATTTGGGAGTTACATTGAAGCTGAATTTATGTTTTACATTGACTTGGAAAGCTTTAATCAGACCATGGAGATTTGAGATTTCTATTAACCAAAATGACGAGAGAAAAGATCGGCTTCAGAATTCTTTTCAGATAGAGTTTGAATTCTAACATGCCTTTATTGATTTATAGAAATGGTTACAGAAAGAAATTGATGTCTCTAAGATGACTGATTTATAGAAATGGTAAGAAAAAGAAATAGTCTGGAAGCATTCATGCTGCAGCTTGTAGAATTTGTGGAATTCAAATTATTTGATATGCTATCTGATATATGGCATATGTCTCAATGTGGGATGGTCTATTACTTGTTTAATTATCTGTCATTGGTTGAATTGATCATAGTGGCTTAAGTATGTGTTTCCTTTGATTGCCTGGAGACGGTAAGATTTATTCGGAGTTGTATGGTCTGCTTTAGTATAATTTTTGAATTACTAAAATAGAATAGAAGAAATTTGAAGTAAGAGGCATAAAATTAGCGTTGCTAGTTCAACATAAATCTCTTAATACACAGTTGACATCAAGACTTTTGTACAATTGAACAATATAATAAATTCAAGGTTAGGCCTGCATGGTATGTACGAATCTATTGTGTGTGTTGGCCAGTTCAAAATGTTGACTAAAGTATCGTACAATACATATAGATGGTAGTGTTTACAGTTTCTGATTAACTGATTATATCTTGTTTTGTATTAACCATTCTTTTTATTATGCTGGATTACTTACAATTTTCATACTTTTGGTGTGACTACAAAACTGTAAACAGAGTTCCAAGCTAAATCTCCATGTTAAGCAAACATAAATTTAGATTAATAACCTCGACTTTGTCTAGAGAACGGCATATTCTAATCCTTGTTTTGGTAAGGAGGCTAATGACTGATTCTTACTGTTTATTTCATGGGTTAATTGTTGCTTTATTCACGTTTAGCATTTTGCAATATTAGTTTTTGAACTCTCCCAAAAATTTAACATTGAGATTGCGCTATGTCAAAGGAAGGGCCATCTTAAAAGCATTGAATTTTCATTTTCTAGTTGTTGGTAAACGAATAAGAATGAGGCTTGAGATGGATGAAAACCAACAAGAGACTCGAGGGAGATGGTACACACGCACATTGTCCATGTGTAATGCATGGTGATGAAGTCAAGATTTCACCAATGAGCCACACGATACCTACGCGCTCGAACGTGAACCTGCACAATCACACAGAGGGAAAACCTAACAGAGAGCACCGGTGTGGTGTCGGCCAAATACCCTCCGAAGGTTAAGTCAGAAAATATTCTCACAGCTCTAGAGTGCTAGAGAGGGTAAATTACACGTACCTTGATTTGTGAGAGTATTGGCACTTTTATAGTAGTCGAAAGTTGACCTCTCCTACTTGGAATCGAAGTCTTTCCTTATAGAGATTCTCTTAAGGAGCCCCAAACGTGATTGACAAGTCTCCTTCCTTACAGAGACTCTATGGAGTGTTTTGCAAGTATACCAAGGGCTTCTCCACCTTCTTCATAGGCCTTGAACTTGCTAATGATTTGTATTAAATTCCCTAATGGACCTGTCCTCAGATGGGCCATAGCAGACAAATCGTCAGGCCCATCTCAAGCCAAAACCCGTCCTCTTCAGTTGCCCCCTTCACCCTATGAGTCCGTCGTATTATAGTGGACGGAATCATGGGGTGACGGTAATCCTTGGCAAAGATGACGGTTTGAGATGTCTATGGGTCATAGATTCAAAACTGTTTTCAAGGATGACGGATCCAAGATACTCCGTCAGGCATCAGTACTAAAGACAAGACCTGGGATCATTAATGTATGACACGTGTCGCACTCCTGTTGGTGATTGTATAAGATCGAAGCGTCGCTTCGTCTTCCGTGCACTTCTCTTATAAATACTGCCTCCTCCTCCTCTCATTTTTCACTTTCAGGAAGAATTTCATTGTCAGAGAGAGACCGTCGCACCTGTCAGAGAGAGACCGTCGAACCAGTCAGGGATCAACCCATCCACATACTACAACCGTCAGAAGCACTCTTATTCGTCTGCTTTAACTGGTAAGCCATTCTTACCCGTCTGGTATTCTATTCCGTGTTTTAACATTTCTATGAAAAACAAACCACTTTCTTTTCCGTCATATTTTCCAACATCTGTCATAGCCTTAGGTTTTGTCGTTACCTGTAGGAAATGTCTAGTGCGTCAAGTAACCAGTCTGTCGTTCGCGACGGAGCGGGTTATGAAGAGGTGTATCCGTCAGGTCAAAAAGACCGAGAGGATCTGAGCGAGGATAGGAGCCCGTCTGCATCTTCCCCTTCCTCAACAAATGAGGATATGGAGATAGTAGAAATAGTGGAAGAACAAGTAGAGGAAATTAGGTCCGTCGTGGGAGCAGACGGACTTAGGGAGTTCGTCATGTTACCAGAATGGATGGTGAACGCTTTTACTTCAACCATCAAGGAGCCACATTTCAACACCATTAGAGAGAACTACCAAATTCCTGACCATATTCCCATCCGTCTGCCCTTTAAGTCAGAGAAATGTTATTACAAGGGGGTGGACGGTGTTGGAATATATGAGCAGGTGCTCAAGGCTGGACTTAGGTTCCCGTTGAGTTCTCTCCATCGTGAACTCCTACGGTATTTGGGATTGTCCGTCAGCCAAATATCCCCAAACGCATGGAGAGTCTTCATTGCAATGGAGGTTTTGTACGGAGCTATGTCAAGCGGTAGACGTAGGCTGACGGTGAGGGAATTCCTTCACTGCTACCGTCCAGACGAGATAGATAGGTCAAGGGGAATGTACAGCTTCGTCCCCCGGAGCTCCGTCTTGAAGGTTATTTTCGAAACTCCAGACTCAAATAGAGACTGGAAGAGCTGCTATTTCTTCTTAGAAGGAGACGGTTGGATGGGCCGTCCATGGGAGACGGATAACATGCCAGTAGACACTACGTGGGGTATTTTAGCTGAGTCTGGTATACCCGTCATACAAAAACAACTTATATTTATTTTACTTGATCTAGTTTTCATTAAAATTTAACATCCGTCTCCTCTCTTTTTTCAGTCTGTCAGCGCCCCCAGATAGAACTAGAAGAATTCAGCTTTTTGGAAAAGATTTTTAAAAAGACCTCGTCGGAGGAAAGGACCTGGGCGAAGCTCGTCACCCTCGACACTATTCATTGGTACTGTGACGGTCCTAAACCATCTACTGCAGTGAGAAATTACGACAAGAAAATTCGTCAACGTAAGCTTCTTCCTCCATTCAAACAATTCAGACCGTCTGTTACTTTCTTTTTGTAATTTGCTCCGTCTACTTTGGCAGAAATGGAAGATGCGAAGAGAAGAGCACTGATCAGAGCTAACGCAGCCAAGAAGAAAGAGTCCGTTGGGACGGATCCTATGGGGACAGGTTCCAGCATTCCCCAGAAAAGGAAGGTGCCGTCCAGGGGAGACCGTCTACCTAAGAAACCCAAGGTTCCACTGGAGCCCGTCCTGGGTCTTCTGGCTGACAACAAAACCCCTACTCCGAAGCATGGGGCAGGGAAAGGCCTTATGACGGACCCATTTACTCAAAAGGAGAAGGCGCTCGTCCTCCTACGAGAAGACCCTAAGTACGCCTTAGAGAAGCTCTCGTCCGTCATCTCTCCTGACGATTATGAAGATCTAGGCAACCATTCCACGGAGGCTATGGGGGAGACGGGCCTATTCAACATAGCACAAGTAATTGATCCATCTACTATACTTATGATTTTTGACCATAGTAATTGGCTAACCCTTTTTTCACTTTCAGGCAATGCTAATGATGAAGGGGCTTATGGGATAGTGCCTTAGCCATGAGACCACGCTGGACCGTCTGAGGGAGAAGGCTAAGGCGACGGATGATGAGTTAACTTAGCTAAGGGCGTGGAAGGTCGTCCAAGAGAAGAAATTGAAAATGGCGGAGGGGGCGAGGGACGAGTACCTTAAGAAGACGGAGGAACTGTCTAAGGTCTTGGAGGACAAGGAGAAGGAAATCCGTCAAGCGAAGGTAGATGCCGTTCGTGAGTATCGCGACTCCGACGACCTTCTGCTGGAGCTAGGATCTTCCTTTAATGACGGTTTTGACGATGCTCTTCGTCAGGTGAAGAATTTATATCCAGACCTTGATTTATCCTCCGTTAACATAAGTGTCCCGGAGAACACCTCTGTTCAGCCTGCCAGATCCGACGATACTGAACAGCTTTTTGGTGAGGAGGCTCATGCCGACGGGAATCAAGCGGACAGGGCAGTCGAGAATGAGAGAAACAACGAGGAGGCCCGTTAGGAGGGAACGGATGCCCCGGCCAATAGCTGAAACAATTTTACTTTTTATGTAGTTTTTGCTTGTAAAGATAACTTAAGAACAATTTTCCATCCGTCATGGATGTTATGTACCTATTTACCATTTGGTTTTTTATATTATGTTATGTGACCCGTCTGTTATCTTGTTTGCCTTTTGTAGTGTTGTATCTGTTCATCTTGCTTATGCACATCTAGCTGTTTATGTTGTAGACTTTGGTAGGTTATCCTACTGTAGGAGTGTCCATCTACTTAATACTCTCTACCAACTAGTAATTATCCGTCCACTTGTTGACCAATTATAATCCGTTTACTCTGGGGATGGGACCGTCTATGTTAAGGACTGTTTTGTCCGTCTATTAATTTTTAACATTAGAGTCCCATCCGTCCATCTTTTTGATTAAATGTGGTCTGGCCTCCACAGGACTTCGAATTTTCATCCTCTTGGGATGATCCGTTCATTTTGTGGACTTTATATTATGTCCGTCCATTAGAATTTTCATCCCCTTGGGATGATCCGTCCACTTTGTGGACTTCAGACTATATCCGTCCATCTTGTGGACTTGGATTTTTATCCTCTTGGGATAATCCGTCTACTTTGTGGACTTTATATTATATCTGTCCATCTTGTGGATTTTAGTTTTTTCATCCCCTTAGGATGATCCGTCCACTTTGTGGACTTTATATTATATTTGTCCATCTTGTGGACTTTAGGATTTTCATGCCCTTGGGATGATCCGTCCATCCTGTGGACTTAGTTTTATCCGTCCTCTATGGGACTTGAGATATTCATCCCTTAGGATGATCCGTCCATCTTGTGGACTTAGGTTTATCCGTCCTCTATGGGACTTCAGATTTTCATCCCTTGGGATGATCCGTCCATCTTGTGGACTTAGTTTTATCCGTCCTCTATGGGACTTTAGATATTCATCCCTTAGGATGATCCGTCCATCTTGTGGACTTAGTTTTATCCGTCCCCTATGGGACTTCCTATGGGACTTGAGATATTCATCCCTTGGGATGATCCGTCCATCTTGTGGACTTAGGTTTATTTATGTAGAAAAAAAAAAGAACACAGTAGAGTCTGAATACATCTTCTTTATTGAAAGAAAATAATGCTGAGTAAATTGTACCTGCCCCCATGGGCTTAAAAGGGTACTTGTAGAAAAATTGTTCGAAGTAGAGAGCTAAACTTAAATAGTCAAAAAATTTTCTGAGGCAAGAACTTATAAAAAACATAGTAAATCATAATAATGAACTGGAAACTGGGGGAGAGTCGATGATCTTCACGGCGCGCCTACTGGTAGTACCTCCGTAGGTGCTCCGTGTTCCATGGATGTTGAAGCTTCAGTCCGTCCATAGTTTCGAGGTAGTAGGTTCCTTTCCTTTGCCAAGACGAGATCCTGTATGGTCCTTCCCAGTTGGGGCTTAGCTTCCCTTGTGCCGGATCTCTGGCGGCTCTCATTACCCTCCATAGCACAAGATCTCCGATCTAGAAGTCTCTGTGTTTGACATTGGAGTTGTAGTATTTCGCCATGAGGTTCTGGTACCTAGCCAACCTCTGTTCTGCTGTAGCCCGGACTTCGTCTATCAAATCCATCTGGAGACGCAAGGCCTCTTCATTGTGATCCTTGTCGTAGTTCTCTACTCGATAGCTCGTGAGCCCGACTTCTGCTGGAATGACGGCGTCACTTCTGTACGTCAATCTGAACGGTGTTTCTCCAGTTGGGGTTCTCGCCATAGTACGGTATGCCCACAAGACGCTCGGCAGTTCGTCAGGCCAGATGCCCTTTGCCCCCTCGAGCCGGGTCTTGATGATCTTCAGCAAGGACCGATTCGTGACTTCTACTTATCCATTGGCTTGAGGATGTGCGGGCGACGAATAGTGATTTTTAATCCCCAGTTCTGAACAGAAACTTCTGAACGCTCCGTTGTCGAATTGCTTTCTGTTGTCGGAGACGAGCACTCTGGGTATCCCGTACCTGCAAATTATATTTCTCCAAACGAAACTCTGGATGGACTTCTCCGTGATAGTGGCCAGGGCCTCTGCTTCTACCCATTTGGTGAAGTAGTCGATTCCAACTACCAGAAATTTTAGCTGTTTTGCGGCTATCGGGAAGGGGCCCATGATATCTAGTCCCCATTGGGCGAACGGCCAAGGGGCCGTCATAGGCGTCAGCTCCTCGGTCGGTTGCCTAATCAGGTTACTGAACCTCTGACATTTGTCGCATGTTTTGACGTATGCTTGTGCGTCTTTTTGCATTGTTGGCCAATAGTACCCTGCTCTGATCAGTTTGTTCACTAAGGATCGTGCCCCTGAATGGTTTCCACAGATGCCCTCATGCACTTCCCTCATTACGTAATCGGCTTCCTCTTGACCCAGGCACCTCAGGTACGGGCGTGAGAACCCTCTTTTGTATAAGATATTGTTGATTAGTACAAATCGCGAGGCATGGACTTTCAGCTTCCTGGCATCATTTTTTCCCTCGGGTAGTGTGCCCATCTTCAAGTATGATATTAGCGGCGTAGTCCAACAATCTTCAGAATTCAACTCCTGCACTTTTATTCCGTCATCAATGAGTGAGGAGAGTTGTACAAATGACAATACCTGTTCGGGAACGATCATGGGCTCTGCCGAGGCTGCCTTCGCAAGACGGTCGGCATATCCGTTCTCTTCCCTTGGGATTTGAACGAATCTTACTGTGAGATTACCGATCCGTTTCTTTACTTCGTCCAGGTACTTTCTCATCCTCTCACTCTTGCATTCGTAGATGCCATTGATTTGACTTGTTATTACCTGGGAATCGCAATGTACGATCATGGATTCCGCACCTGCTGCCTTCCGAGGTCTAGTCCTGCTACCAAAGCTTCGTACTCGGCCTCATTGTTGGTTGTGAGGAAGTCCAGCCGAACCATGCATTGGATTTTATCTCCGTCAGGGGTATTGATTACTATATCGGCACCTCCTGTGTGCCTGTTGCAGGATCCGTCCGTGTGGATGCTCCATTGATTCTTTGTGTCTGTTCCCACGCCTTCTGACCTGGAAAATTCTGCAATGAAGTCGGCGACGGCTTGTCCCTTAACTGCATTTCGTGGACGATACTGTATATCAAATTCGCTTAGTTCCACTGCCCAGAGGGCCATGCGTCCCGCCGTCTCTGGGCTGCTCATGGCTCTCCGTAGGGGTTGGTCCGTTAGGACCACTATCGTGTGCGCCTAGAAGTATGGTTTGAGCTTTCTTGCCGCAGTTACTAGTGCAAAGGCCAACTTCTCCAGTTGAGGATACCTTTCTTCCGCTCCCCAGAACGCCCTACTTATAAAGTAGACGGGTTTCTGTGATCCATCTTCCTCCCTAATTAGGGCCGCGCTGACTGCCGCTTGCAAGACTGCCAAATAGAGGTAGAGTACCTCCCCAGGGTTAGATGGGCTGAGCAACGGTGGGGATGACAGGTACTTCTTCAAGTCCTCAAACGCTTTCTGGCATTCGTCCGTCCATACGAACGACTTTCTTAACGTTCGGAAGAATGGAAGACACTTGTCTGTCGCCTTTGAGACGAACCTATTCAGGGCTGCAATTTTTCCGTTCAGTCTCTGTACATCCTTGATCGTTTTCGGCGGTTCTAACTCCATAATGGCCCGAACCTTCTCTGGATTAACCTCCATACCTCTATGGGAGACCATGAACCCCAAGAACTTTCCTGCCGTTACTCCGAATGCGCACTTGTTCGGATTTAACTTCATGTTATACGACTGGAGTGTGTCGAAAGTCTCTTGTAGGTCTTTCAGGTGGTCATGTTCCCGGATGCTTTTTACAAGCATGTCGTCAACATACACTTGCACGTTCCTCCCAATCTGGTGCGCGAACATTTTGTTCATTAGCCTCTGGTAGGTTGCTCCCGCATTCTTTAGCCAAAATGGCATTACTTTGTAGCAAAAAAGTCCCTGACTTGTGACGAAGGAGGTCTTCTCCTGATCCACCTCGTCCATTTTGATCTGATTGTAGCCAGAGAAATCATCCATGAACCTCAAGAGTTGGTGCCTCGCCGTTGAATTTACAAGTGTATCGATTCGAGGCAATGGGAAGCTGTCCTTCGGGCAGGCCTTGTTGAGGTCTGTGAAGTCGACACACATTCGCCATTTCCCAGTAGCTTTCTTGACCATTACTACGTTTGATAACCAGTCGAGGTAATATACCTCCCGAATGAAATCCGCTTCAAGAAGCTTCCTAACTTCCTCGGCTATTGCTTCGTTTCGCTCTTCAGCGAATACTCGTTTTTTCTGTCTCACGGGCGAAAACGCGGGGTTCATATTCAACTTGTGAACTATAACCGAGCGATCAATACCCGGCATGTCCTCGTGGCTCCAAGCGAAAACATCCTGATTGCTCCTTAGGAACGCTGTTAGGGACTGTCGTGTGGGTTGATTGGCCAATGTCCCCATTCTAGTGATCCGTCTGGGTTTTGTCTCGTCCAGAGTGATTTCTTCTAGTTTTTCTACTGGTTCTGCTGCGACCCGCTGCTCTTCTATGCACATGGTGTGCTGGTGGTCATCCATTTCCAACGTGGCTATGTAGCATTCGTGGGCGGCCACCTGATTCCCTCGCAGCTCGCCGACCCCATACTCCGTGGGGAATTTAATCATCAGGTGGTACGTCGAGGTAGCAGCCTTCCACCTGTTGAGAGTTGGTCGTCTGAGGATAGCGTTGTATGCTGATGAGCAGTTGACTACGAGGAATGTTACATCCCGAGTGATCTGCTGAGGATAATCGCCCACTGTTACTGCCAGTGTGACCGCACCTAATGGGAATACTCTCGTTCCTCCAAACCCCACTAGCGGGGCATTCGTTGGTATTAGCCGTTCCCTATCAATCATCATTTGCTGGAACGCAGGGTAGTATAGGATGTCTGCCAAGCTGCCATTGTCAACCAGCACTCGGTGTAAGTTATATTCTCCCACTCGTAGGGTGACAACTAATGCGTCGTCATGCGGATGGTGAAGTCGTCGTGCATCTTCCTCTGAGAACCCGACGATTGGGCTGTCTCTCCGTGCTATCTTTGGTACCGAGCCCGCCAGCTGAACATTCTGAACCATTCGGAGGTAAGTTTTTCGGGCTTTTTTGGACGACCCAGTTGTCGATGTACCTCCCACGATCATCCTTATGTCTCCGATTGGTGGTCTGGGACGCTCATTATCCCTCCAGGGCTGATGCTCTTGAGGTGGCTGGTCCGTCCTCTCCTTTCTTACAAACTTTTGTAATTTCCCTTGTCTAATAAGGGCTTCTATCTGCTGCTTTAAGTCATAGCACTCTGCTGTGTCGTGGCCGTGATCGCGGTGGAAACGGCAGTATTTGTCTCTTGACCTTTTGCTGGGATCTTATTTCAATTTCCCGGGGAAGGTTAGAGCCCCCTCGTCCTTGATTTGCATCAGGACTTGATCTATCGGAGCCGTCAACGGTGTGAAGCTCATGAACCTTCCTCCGGGTGGCTTAGAACGTCGCTCAATTCTTCGGTCGTCTACTCTTGGCCTCTTCGACCCTTGATCCCTTTGTCTTTCCTCCTGTCGTTCCCTATTCCTCGGCTTATCCTCTCAAGCCTGCAACGCGTCTTCTGCGTTCATGTACTTGGTTGCCCTGTAGAGTACTTCCGCCATGGTTTTAGGATCGTTTTTGTACAAAGAGAACATAAATTTGCCCTTCCGAAGCCCGTTTGTGAAGGCAGTGACCAGTATTTTGTCGTCTGTTTCGTCTATTGAGAGCGCTTCCTTATTAAAGCGCATTATATAGGCCCTCAGCGTCTCGTCCTCCTGTTGCTTAATACTCATTAGGCAAGCCGTAGACTTCTTGTATCTGTGTCCTCCGATGAAATGTGTGGTAAACTGAGCACTCAGCTCCTTGAAGGTGCTGATGGAGTTTGGCGTTAGTCGGCTAAACCATATCCTCGCGGGGCCTTTGAGCGTCGTGGAGAAGGCCCTGCACATGATCTCGTCAGCTATCCCTTGTAGGTGCATTAGGGTCTTGAACGTCTCCAAATGTCTAGGGGATCCTTTACTCCGTCGTAGCTGTCTATATGAGGCATGCGAAATTTATGCGACAGGGGGAAGGCGTTCACAGCCGCAGTGAAGGGCGAGTCAGTACGGTTGACTAAATCGTCCAGATCGCTGGAAACCCGCCCTTTGAGCGTGTTCATCATTACTTCCATCTGTTCCCTCATCGCCTGCATCTCTGCGGCAATCTGTGGTGGTGTCGCGTTCGTGAGGAATGGCATGCTCATGTTCTGCCTCTCCGGCCTGCTTGGGGCATGGCTGCCTTCAGGTTTCTCCTGGTTTCTCTTTGCAGTGCTGGTCCCTTCTTCCTCTTCTTGCTGGTGGTTCTGTTCTGCATTCTTCTGACGCAGCTGTTCTTCTAAGTCATTATTTTGTTTGGTGAGACGTTCCACCGCTGCAGCGAGAGTCCGAACTTGTCTTTCGAGGGCAGTAGTGGGTTGTTCGTCTCCTTGAACGTCGTTGGTGGTTGCCATCGAGCGAGTGAGTACCATGCAACCCTTAAGTCTGGAAAAACGATAGTATGGTTTTTTGGATCTCTACTAACGTGGTTTCCCACAGACGGCGCCAACTGATGAAGTCAAGATTTCACCAATGAGCCACACGATACCTACGCACTCGAACGTGAACCTGCACAATCACACAGAGGGAAAACCTAACAGAGAGCACCAGTGTGGTGTCGGCCAAATACCCTTCGAAGGTTAAGTCAGAAAATATTCTCACAACTCTAGAGTGCTAGAGAGGGTAAATTACACGTACCTTGATTTGTGAGAGTATTGACACTTTTATAGTAGTCGAAAGTTGACCTCTCCTACTTGGAATCGAAGTCTTTCCTTATAGAGATTCTCTTAAGGAGCCCCAAACGTGATGGACAAGTCTCCTTCCTTACAGAGACTCTATGGAGTGTTTTGCAAGTATACCAAGGGCTTCTCCACCTTCTTCATGGGCCTTGAACTTGCTAATGATTTGTATTAAATTCCCTAATGGACTTGTCCTCAAATGGGCCATAGCAGACAAACCGTCAGGCCCATCTCAAGCCAAAACCCGTCCTCTTCACATGGTTACCTTTATTTTCCATCTTCTAACCAAAGCTTTATACCATGTCTAAAAGAACCAGATGCTTAGGGTGCTTCTTCTTCTTCTTCTTTATTCTTTTTTTTTTCCCCTCAAACTCTAGATACAAGCATGAAATTCTTCCCTCACACAATTTTATTTGACCACCAAAGAGCCTTTTTCTGCATGAGAGGCATCCCTCTACATGATAGCAAGATTATACATGCCCAGATCATATTTTCCATAATACTAATTACAGATTAGCTGATTACCATAATTTTGGACATGAGATACATGGCAGTTCATATCTTGCGGACTTCACTTGTAATCATCATATAAAAGTGCTGGGAAACTGCCATAATCCATGCCAAATGCATAGAACACCAGAAGCAGCTTTTAAGAAAGGTGAAAAAGGAAAATTATGGCAATCTTTACAGAAAATTATCTCAAAGTGTGATCTATCGCATATCCTCTTGATTTACTCTCTCTCTCTCTCTCTCTCTCTCTCTCTCTCTCATAATATAAATTACATTATACACCTTCATAATAGACAACTGAACAAGGAACTCGAGGTCAGAGGATCAGGGACGGACGCAGGATTTTAAGTTTGGGGGAGCTGGAGATAAGGGAAAAAAAAAATTTCAAATATGCATCTATATAGTATTAATAAACTATCAACCAAGACAAATACTCAAAAATCATTGTTTCTTAATATACTATCCACATTTTCTAGAATTAGAGCATCCACATTTTCTGGAATTAGAATAGCAACATTAGTTGTTGGCAATCCCACATTGACTTCAGAAGAATTTGAACCTTTTCCTTTGAAAAAATCAAGCATTGTAGTTGATTTTTTCATGATCTACAAATAAAATAAGAATCACCGTTATTTTTTTAAATTTGTGTGACAATTTTCTATAATATATGATTTGTTTTTTTTTTTTTTTTTTTTTTTGTGCGTGTTTGGTCTGCCTTTATTTATGTCTTTATGTTTGGTCAGCCTTATTTATAATTTATGTCTTTGGGTTGTCTCCATCTTTTTGACACTGACCCACTAACCTAATGAATCCCACCACCAACATTATAAATTTATTTCTTGCACTACTAACAAAAACTTTTCTTTAAGTTTTTAACTTTACCTTTCTTTTTCTGTCACTTGCCCGTTGCCCAACTCCACTTGTCCCTATTATGCCCAACTACCAGTCAACAAAGAAAAAACTAATCTCTACAAACTCTACTCTCTGTCTCTCTGTCTCTCTCTATCTCTCTTATCTATATAAACAAGAGAGAGAGTGACAAACACAGACAGAGTCACAAAGCCAAAAAAAAAAAAAAAAAAAAAAAAAACACCACAGGCAATAACACAGATTCAAATATTCAATTCACAATCACCAACATTTAGTTCATCACTCATCAGTAAAAACACAAACATGAAACACCACAAGTCCACAAGGCAATCTCAGATTCTCAGATCACGTCACAAACATTTTATTAGGTTTTGAACTTTGAAGTTGAAGGAAAAGATAAGAGTAAATACCTGTGAACTGTGAAGGCTGGAGCAACGAAGCTAGGCTGAGTAGATTGAGCAACTGGCGTGGGCGGCGGCAAGTGGGTCTCGCGACTCTCGCTGGTATGGGTACTAGAAAATGGGTGAGTGAGTGGAGTGGGTCTCTCAGTCTCAGATCGAGCAACCGCCGGTGTGGGTCTCGGCGACGTCGTCGGCATGGGTGAGTGGAGTCACTGGCGACTCTCGCCAGTCGCCGGTGTGGGTACTTTAATGGGTGAGTGCAGGGACGGAATGGGTCTCTACTCTCTTAGTCTCAAATCGAGCAACCGCCGGTGTGGGTCTCGGCGGCATCATCGGCGTGGGTCTCTCAATCTCTCTCACTCTCTGTCTCGCACTCTCGCCTCTCTGTCCTCTGTATCGCCTCTCCCTTTCCTCTCTTTTTTTCTTTTTTTCTTTTTTTTCCTTCGTGTTTTTGCTTTCTTTGTTTGGTGTTTGGTGTTGGAGTTGGACCAGTGACTACTAACTACTGAGAGCTGAGTGTTTTTTATTTTTTATTTATTTTACATGGACTAGCCGGATGATGGGCTGGGGGGATTCAGGATTTTTGGGAGGGGGCCCAAGCCCCTTTTTTTTTGTTTTTTGAAAATTTTACCCGCTCAAAATTTTTTTTTTGGGGCCCAGGCCCCCTTTGGGCTCAACGTGGGTCCGTCCCTGCAGAGTATATTCAGATGGATAGTAGAGCAGGTCATAATATTACAGTGGGCACAGAACAAATTCTTCTTGAATCCAGAAGTTCGTCACTGTTACATTATTGATTTTAAAGTTTAGTAACAACCAAAAATCAAATTAAGACCCACTAGAAAGTCATTACAGTAATTCAATTGCAAAAATTAGATGTGTGGAATGAGAAATAATAGTTGATGCAATGAAAAGAAGCATGTCATTCATTTTTCTTTGCAGCCCTATTGGATCGCAAGCAACAAGAAGCATTAGATAGAATTAATGAACTTAATCCATTTCTCCATTCTTCAAAGGAGAAGATAACTGGTTTTTTGACCATTCTTCTAGGGCCTTATGCTGGAGAGCATTCATATGGATATAAGGGCGTCTTTCTCGAATTAACCTCTCAGCGTTTTTCCAATCTTCTGCCTTGCCTAGAGCCACTAATAGTGCACACATGACAGCAACACTTCTTCCATGACCTAAAATAGAAAAAAATAATAATAAAAATAAAAATAAAAAAACAAGAGGAAAAGTTAAACTATAAATCTATAACACCTCACTACTCACAAGCATGACAACAAATTAGGCCAGAAGGAAATGCATGTTAAAAAAAAAAACAACAGTTTCATCAGCAATATAAATGATTCTGACGACAATCACAGCAGTAGAATAAAAAAAAATTCTTAGTTTATATAGAAAATTGTAGGGTCCAGATTCTTTTAGTACTAGTTGTAATATGCATTAACTCTTCAATAAGCAGTGGTCATATGCCACTTGCTAGAAACCAATTTAAAAGAAGACTAAGCAGCCAACCTAAAAATAAAATCCTGTGTTAACAGCAGTGTTTTACTATTTGTAAGAATTGCAGAAATTTAATAAGAGAACCTGAGACCCATGCCAACCCATTTCCCCCTTATCACTTTAAGTTAAGGCCTGCATAGGAGTTGATTATATTAGTTATTTGAAAATTTTCTGTGCCTTTAACCTCTAGTCAGGCTGCAACATTCTTGGTAAAGCCTTTATTGGTACCTAATTCTTGCAGGACATCTGAGCAATAAAATATTCCGCAGCCCGCACTAAATTTGTCATGTGGAAAATATATAAATGCCAAATCCCAGGAAAGGCAAGGAGTTTTCACCCTCCCATTGAAACACACTAAATTTTGCCATCTCCCCTTGTGAAAGAACAGCATTACTTTGTCTTGAACCTTCTCTACATGGCATACAAGTAAAAGAAACTTCTTCCACAAGTTGCATATAAGTACCAGTTTGCAGTCAGCTGCAGAACTTTCTTAGTCTGGTTACAAACAGGATCCCCTGTCCCAGCTGATACATGAGTATTAGTGACAGCACTCTAATATGGGTCCATGTGCACCTTTCCTAGAGCAACTCACCCCCATACATGACGAATCAACTGACAAACACCAAACCATGCTCATTGCTGGCTCCAGATTCATACTCAGTGCAAAAATCAACTATCTCATTCAGCAAAAAAAAAAAAAAAAAAAACACCAATTGAATGGTAGAACAATTGTTCCCTAATTATCATCAGGCACACATTCAGGGATTTTAGTTCAAAATGATCTCATTAGAAGAGAACATGACAGTAGAGCATCATAGAAAAAGTATCCCAAGAAATATGAGATATGGCTCTCATCACCTCTCAAAAATACTCCAAAGGCTGCTAACCCCAGAAAGCATGAGACCTTAAAACTGAGAACATTACTAAGAGCCACCCCATTTGAATTTTCAATTGAATTCGCTCCACAATCCTAGTCTACTTACATGGCCTCATAATTAACAATAATACTAAACTAGGATACCCCACGGTCTCCACCTAATTTCCTGAGATGATAATGAAGATAGTAATAGTTTCACCAAAAGAAACAGGGTCATTGACTTTATATGTAAACAAATTTATCAAATTCTACATGACTTTTCTCCATCAAAAGAGGGGAGCAAAAATAACTACAAAAGGAAAAAAACAAGAATCATTCAATCCCCCTGGCTTGTTTGTATGTGTGAGCACATGTGCAAAGTAATCACGTCTAAGACAGGCTAAAAACTAACATATATTGGATTCAGCATTTTCAATTCACAAGACATAATTGGATGCTACGCTGTCCAGCCTTAAAAAGCAACTATGTGAGAAATGCAGGAAAAGAAACATAGGAAAATTAAACCAAAGACACCTAGCAAGAGTTCACTATGAAATTTTTATGTAAGACAAGAAAAGGCTAGTATCATGAAAAATTCCCATTGTAAATCTATATTAAGCAATGAAACTGGAAAGAGATTTACTTGGGAAAGGAAAAAGAAAGAAAGGAGAGCGAGAGAGAGAAATGATTAGTGGATCATATGGGAAGTTTCACCTAGTAAAGGGAAAAAACTGAATATGTTAAAATCATATAAATCCATGTTCATAAGATATGAAAAAAGTTTACACCGGATGTCAATCTACCACAAATCTTTTCCTTTATCTGGGCTTCGGACTAGCTATGCAAAAATACGTAAATGGTCTAAAGAGAGGCATCTTAAACATTCAGCAGAGAAATTTTTCTAACATCCAAAACTCCTCCTTTGTCATGCTTAGTTAACATAGCCAGTCTCAAATGTGGAGAAAGCGGGAGAGCTGCAGTAGAGTATGACAGCCAGCATAAAACCCAAGCCATATCTTATGAAGGTCACATTGGATACTTACCCCAAAATAGGGTCACATTGAAGTCCTTTTTGACATAACTCTAAATTAGAATTACAGGAGGAAAAGATTGAGTACAAGTTCAGTAAAACTAGAGTTAGATATGAATCACTGAAACCAATAGGAATACTAAAGACAATCATTTGTTATATCCTCAACAGATCGTTCATAAAGACGGGAATTGAGACTTACAAAAGCATTGACTTCATATATATATATATATATATAGGGTCGAGGTGTTCAATTGGCCATGCCTATGTGATAACATGACACCTGTGTTTGTGTTAAAAAATTATAGATGGAAGTAGCATATCCTTCAAAGGGTAAGATGATGACACATACTTTTGTAATATGGCTGTAATTGTAGGTTTCTTCAGGGTTCAAATAACCCAGGTAATAAACAAAAACTCTTAAGATGTGAGCATGGTCAAACTTAAAATTTAAAGATTAAAATTAAAAAAAAAGAGAGAGAGAGAGAGAGATAAACAAAGCTAGAGGTAGCTAATTAAAGACAAAATCTAAGACCAGTACCAAGATTTAGATTACAAGTCATTTACAACAAAGGCAAATGACAACACCTACTAAAGCTGATGTTATTTAAACTGTAATTATAATAAGAAAAAGGGAAATGTGCCGAGGTGCCTCTGATGCAATTACAGAAGAAATGATGGCCTGTGGCTAAACAGAAATATCTGACCATCCTTGTGATCAAGTACTTGGGTTGCGAGTAAAGAGTATTGATTTGAGTAGTTAAGGTCTGCTAATATAAGCATCTAGGTGACTTTCTTGGAGCTCTCACTTACATAGACCCTAATAACTATTTAGATGTTCCAAGCAAAGCATATCAAGTGAAAAGAATAATTAATCACGCGGTTTGAACCAAGAGAAAAAAACACAGAAGATCTAACATATTATGCATTAAAGAGGAGGAGCATTACTCTTCCAGTCCATGAAATCAATAAAATGGCTTCAAAGTTAAGTAATATACCATATGCACAGTGGATGAACACAGGCCTATTCAGCGCTCTCTTTCGACAAGCCCACCGAACAGCAGTTGCAATATCAGCTGGCTTAGGAGCCCTTGTATCCCAAGCTGGGATGCACAAATAGGCATGCCCCGAGAATTCCAGCATTCTTGGCAATTCACAGGTACAATCGATAACTGCAGGGTTACCCGGGGGCAATTTATCTGGCGAATAAGGCCATCCACCAACATACAAACCCTCACTAACTTCACTATAAGGATCTTCCCCACTTTTCAATCTCCGCAATGCTGAGAAACCCCGAACAAAGTTCAAGTACGGGCTAAACATTATTTTGGACCAAATGGGGAAGGTCCCATCTGGGTTCTTGCCCAAGAGCAAGGGAAGATCAATGGATGGGAGCGAAGCAATAGAAACTAAGAAATCTACCAAAGAGGCATACAGGAATGGCATTGATAACAATGTTAAGTCACTGTTTCTAAGGTATGCAAAGCACAAGAACATAACAGTTCCTTTCAATCCTATCAAAGTTGATATACCCAAACCCATGATTTCTTTACACAGAAACTAGAATATTGGAACAAAAACAAGAACTTCAAATCAAATATCGAAATGGGTTCATTACAATTCCACAAACTTTTCACTTTCAACTTTCAATCAAGATTGATAGACCCAAAACCCCATTTTGGCTGTACCCAAAAACTACAATTTTAGAACAGACACAAAAACCTCCAACCAAACACAGAGAGTCAACTACAAGACAGAACAAGAATCTGTGTTTATTACTGTAACATCGAACACTCCGAAAGTCCTCAAGGAAAGTACAAAACAATTGAGAACCAGTTGCGGAACAAAGTAGTTAAACGATACCTTCCAATTCACAACTCGGAATATAAAGTATGCGTGCGGATGTTTATCACAATTCACAAGCAAAGCTAAATTCTTAGGTTTCGTGTAAAACGAAAGAAGAGTGAATAGGTTTTGCTGGAACCGTTTTTGGCCGAGTCCATTCGGATGTTGGAGTTGGACTCAATAATAAAATGGAAAAGGGTAACAGATGCTTTTTTTTTTTTTTTTTTTTTTTTTAAGAAATAATTATAACATAATGCTAATTTCCCAACTTCAACTGATGCTTTTAATTTAGTAACTATTTTTAGAAACATTTTATTAGAATAATAATAAAATAATAAATATTGTTGACCCTTTTTTTATATTTTTTATCAAAACTTTCATATTATAGTTTATTAACAATTGTCATAAGAGTATCCTTTAACGCGACCTTAATAAAATTTGGAAAAAGTTATGGTTTAAGGAATATATTTAGATACCTTTTAGAAAATTTTTAAGAAAAAAAAATTAAATTACTTTTTTTAACAACTTTTTATCTATACTTCTATATCTATATCTATATCTATATCTATTTATATACTATTACTATTTAAGTGACTCCGAAACCGTTTAAGGCGTGGATTCTAAATCTTGAATATTTTAAAATTGGACAAAATTTAATTATAAAATTGGTTGTAAAACTACAACAATACTTAATAAAATAACCATTACTACA
This sequence comes from Quercus ilex subsp. ballota, assembly GCA_032727855.1. Taxonomy (NCBI): domain Eukaryota; kingdom Viridiplantae; phylum Streptophyta; class Magnoliopsida; order Fagales; family Fagaceae; genus Quercus; species Quercus ilex. Next base: position 44,776,321 of record CM064911.1, read on the forward strand.
TATTTTAAAAATTTAACCGTTAAATTATATGTTCTTTACTCTATTAATACACATGTCAAATTTTGTGTCAATAAGATATTATTTAGGATAAAATTTAGTTACAAAATTAGTTTTAGTCTAAAACTACAACATTACTACATATTTTGAAAATCTAACTGTTAAATCGCATATTTTTTATACTCTTAATACACAAGTCAAATTTTTTATCTATCGGGTATTATTTACTATATGATATATAAGTTTATATTTTATTCATAATTTTAAACTATAAAAACTTGCAATTTAAACAATTTAACGATGGCATAGCTATTAATATTTAATTTTCTAGAAATTTTACAAGTATGGAGAATATAAGAAGAAGATGTAATCTAATAATGGATTGGTCAAAATTCAGCTCCAATAAAAAGACATTGAATAAGATTGTAGTTTAAGGCTACAATCAATTTTGTAGCTAAAATTTGTCCTCTTATTTACTATATAATTTACAAGCTTATATTTTATGCATAATTTTAAACTATCTAAAGACATAATTAAATATTGATAGGAATCATTTAAACAATTTATTGATGACATAATTATTGATTTTTAATTTTTTAGAAATTTTGCAAGTATGAAGGATATAAGAAGAAGATGTAATCCAATTGTAGATTTGTCAAAATTCACATTCAATAAAAAGATATTGAGTTTCCGTTTGGGAATAGTTTATCTAACTTTTTGTTAAATTTTTTTTACTGAAAGTGTGCTAAAGTATATTTGTACCTTAAAAAAAAAAGAAAAAAAAAAAGGAGAAAAGTAAGGTTTTAGAAAGCTGTACATAAAAACTAAAAGCTAAAAATTTAAGCTGATGCCAAACATGCTCTGAGTAATTAAGGTTGTAGCCTAAGATTACAACCAATTTTATAATTAAATTTTTTTTGTCTCCCAAAATATCTCATTCTCGCTCACAAGTTTTTAATTAAGAGAGACAAATTTGTAAAATAACAACTCACATTTGAAAACCTCCCTTTAAACCAACATTCTTAGCAGTTTACAATATCTTCATTTCTTATTATTTCTGAAATTTAAAAAGACGCACCCTATTTTCCTCTTCATCTCTTATCATTTTTTTAAAATTTAAACAGACATACTCTATTTTATTTTCTTTCTTTCCTTTTTATTCTATTTTCTCTTTGTTTTTAAACAGAAAAATATCTAGGCATTTGACAAATTCGAATTCACTTGCATGAAAAGAGATGAATGAATGGAAAGCTATGGTACTAAACCGGAAAAGAAAAGTCTCATTGGATGCACGAAGCACTTATGATGAGGCGAGTATTTCTAATTAAAGTGGTACTAATTTTTAAAAAAAATGGTCAATTAACAAATACGCTATGCCCTCGTTTGAGATGAGAGAAATGAATGAAAAAAATAATTTTAGAACATTCATTCATTTATCTTGTTTGATAGTTTTAATGAAGGGAATGAAAAGACCATTTCCCTTAATTAGAAGTTTAAGTAGGAGATAATGGAATGGGTAAGCGAGAACATGTATTCCTCTCTATTCTCTCAAAACTTCAAATTTTTATTCAATAAAATGAGGTTTAATACAATTTTCACTAAAACTCCTAAAATGCCCTTATATATTCAACCCTTTATGTAAAAAAAGGGGTCTAGTAATAATATTGTTGTGTGAGACGTAAAAATGGCACTCAAAGACCTAAAGGTTAGGGCTTAGGCTTTAGATGTGAGCTCACTACAACTAATTATTTAGAGATGGGTAAGGCAGACCAACACGTGGATTCCTTAACTTATGGGCTGAAGCTGGGAAATATGGATCAAACATAAAGCAAAATGAATTGAGCAAGAAAAACTAAAGCTTTTTTATTAATGTTCCCTCAGTTGACCGAGAAAGGTTTTACTTAGCTTTCAACAATACAAGCTTGAGTGATTTCTTCTTAATTCTTATTCTCCCCCACCCCCCACCCCCCCTAATGGGGTTTTCCCCTCCTTTTATAGTAGTTTGCCCTTAATCCTAACCCTCCAGTTGAGGGTGGCAGATTTCCCCCAGATACTTGTCCCATCCCTAGTTTAGGAGAAGTGCATGGTGAGCTATAGGCTTTCTGGGCACTGTTCAGGCATCCCTTCCTCCATTAATGTGACTGTCCTAGTTGGTGTAGTAAATTTAATGCGGAGGTGACGGATGCTTCCTCAACATATCTCTCCCCCCCTCTCTCTCTCCTCCTCCAGTGCCTACCTTTAGATGTTTGCCTCGGTTTGAATCTCCTAGTATGGTGGTAGATCATCTACCCCCCTCGGGGCACGAGCCGCGAGGGGCTCTCGCCAAGCCTTCCTCCCTTAGTCAGCCTAATACTCTCTTATCTATCCGTTGGGCCCATACAATCTTTGGGCATGGTCCAATAGTGGTTCTGCCCTCAAAAACCCCCCCCCCCCATAGTATAGCCCCCCCCCCTCCCTAAAATCGCACTTCCCTATTTTCTTGTAAGCAAGGGGGTCACACATGCCCCCCATGTTCATATGCGCATGCCTGTCTTTTCAATTGCTTGTGCACGCTCCTAACGTTTCAAATTCCTAACATTGCTAAAATGTTATAGGTGGCTGTCTGCTTCCCACGTCCAATGGTGAGATGGGGATCTTACGGTCCTCATTTTACCTCGATTGGGGGGGGGGGGGAATTACTGCTTCTTTCCCCTTATATAAGAGGGGGATGGAGCTCATTTTTTGCCCCAAGAATTTTTTTTTTTTTTTAAGCCACCAAGAGTTTCCTGAAGAGCGACGTTGTGCTTCCAGCTTTGTAAGTGGTCTCATCTCCCTCCTTGGTCAAGTAGGTTTTGTGTCTAGGATTTACTTCTTACTGATAGGTCAAAAACGAATTGACAACTTATGATGAATTAATTGATTAATTAGCCAAGTTTATTAATTAATTAAATTAACATGCAAACGCGTGGTAGCACAAACAAATCATCAATTAAACTAAGTATGCAGCGGAAAATAAATTGACACGGTGATTTGTTTACGAATGGGGAAAACCTACACGGCAAAAACCCCACCGGGTGATTTTAAGGTCACTACTCCCGAGAATCCATTATTATCACAACAAGTAGTTACAAGTAAAGGAATCCCAGTACCTTATACTAACCTACAGTTGAACCCTTACCCCAATACCCAATTGGATTTGTTATGTAGTGACAATCTCTCCTTGTAATGCACGGCTCCCAGTACGTGACTAACCAATTGTGCGGATCCTAGTATGCGACTTCAATCACCAACTAGAGAAGGTTGTTGGTTGCAAAGTTTTTCAATTCATCCAGACGATGAAAATCAAGAAAATGCTTGGTCACAAAACCCTACGGTGCACAAACACAGCAACTTCTACAGAAGAATGATGAACTAGGGCAAAACTCTATCTCTGGTCACAATTTGCTTAAACAAATTTTGCTCAATACTTGTGCACTTGTGCAACTTGTGTCCTCTTTGACGGCCCTTAGAATAATCCTTTTATATTTATAGGGTTATGAGAAAAAAAAGCCCAAACACATAATCACGGATAGAAGTTAAAATAGAACTGAAAATCTATTTTTCATAAACCTTGACAGATGCTTAGCTGTCTAGCCACGGGGCTGATCAGCTCTTTAAACCTCGACAGATGTATAACTGTCGAGCTTTAATGATAGACACTTTCTTGGCTTGAAACTTGGATAGACTTACATGGCTTCAACACTTGATCTTGAAACAAAGTTTCTTGAAGTATTAAACACATCCTAGATCTACTCAAATACAAGTAAAGTGCGTTTTGTCAAAGGATTAGCCAATTATATAAAATAGTGACATATGTTCCTAACAAGTGAATCACATATGTCCTAACAATTACCATTTTTTCTTCTTTATTTCATAGTATGGGTAGGTTTGCTAGTTTGGTAGATATTGATGAGAAAAAGGAGGCCTTTAAGGCTAAGTGTGGCATCTCAACTGGTGTCACCATAGAGCATTGTGAAGTGGGTGAACACTATACCAGAAGAGCTTTAGGTGTTGTGGCTAATCCCATGATTGACTTCATTAAAGGTGGGATGAGGATACCTATGGATAGGTAATGCGTGACTTCCTTCTGTTTTTTAGAATAAGCCCCTCCTAGTGTTCCATCAACCTTTTTTAGATAGTTAACAATGTAACCCGAATAAACAAGAAGATGGACGTAGACTTGACCCACCATGACATCAATTAAGTTCACAGCTACCATGATAGCAAGGTCACTGGTTACTACCTTCGGACTAATAATGCACCCGTTAGGCTCATCTCTTGCCTTCTTGAGAAAAACAAAAACCTCAATGATGGTTTTTGATAATTTCGAGGGATTGGCATGATGGGCTCTACTGCCCTGTTTGAGATGGGGAGGCAGGTGGGGACGATAGTCCGAGATGCTTGCATTTTCGAGTCTAGTGAATAAAGAAAGGGTCTTTTTTTTCCCCCCCTTTTTCTTTTACTTTAGATTCTCGGATACATTTTTCTAACCTTTTCTTCAAATTCAAATTTCTCAAACCTCCCTTCAGAGGAGGCAGATTTACTCCCTAAGAACATTTACTTCTTGGTCCCTAGGATTTGGCCTTGAGGGTGTTGGGTTGTCCTGACTTTTCCGATTGGACTAAGCTAAGTTACTTTTGCTGCTTCTGACGGATGGGGTCCTGTCTCTCACCTCTCTCCTGGGCTCCCGATTCACCTAGTCTAGCCTTTGCTTGGATCCCATAGACTCTCTTCCTTCATTGTGTTCAACTGTTCTACTTCTGTTTCTAGAAGCCATTTTCCCGTTGTCATGACTGGTTTAGCAATAATTTAAGGTAGCCTTTCCCACAGATGATGCTAGTTGTGTGGGGCATAAAAGTGGCACCCAAGGGCCCAGAGGCTGGGACTTGGACTATAGATGTGAGCTTACTACAACTAATTATTTAGAGATGGGTAAGGTAGACCAACATATAGATTCCTTAACTTATGGGTTGAAACTGTGAAATATGGATCAAATAGAAAGCAAAAAGAATTGAGTAAGAAAAACTGAAGCTTTTTATTAATGTTCCCTTGGTTGGCCAAGGAATGTTTTACTTAGCTTTCAACAATACAAGCTTGAGTGATTTCTCCATAATTCTTATCCCCCCCCCCCCTGGCCCGCCCGCCCGCCCGCCCCCTTAATGGGAATTTCCCCTCCTTTTATAGTAGTTTGCCCTTAATCCTATCCCTCCAGTTGTAGGGTGGTGGATTTCCCCCAGGTACTTGTCCCAACCCTCTTTAGGGAGAAGTGCAGGGTGAGTTACAAGCTGTCTAGGCACTGTTTAGGTGTCCCTTCCTCCATTAATGTGACTGTCCTAGTTGATGCAGTGAATTTAATGCAGAGGTGATGGGTGCTTTCTCAACACGCCTTTCTCTCTCTCTCTCTTCCAGTGTCTACCCTTGGATGTCTGCCTCGGTTTAAATCTCCTGGTACGATGGTAGTTCATCTCCCCCCCCCCCCCCCCACCCGCAGGGTGCGAGGGGCTCTCACCAGGCCTTCCTCCCTTGATTAGCCCAATACTCTCTTATCTATCTGTTGGGCCCATACTATTCTTGGGCGTGGCCCAATAGTGGTTCTACCCTCGTACCCCCCACCCCCTACAATTGTGATTAAATGATTTTATTCATTCTTCTCTATATTATTTCCAAACAAAGTTACTTACATTCATTCTAAAAAACAAAAAGTTACTTACATTCTATTACTTTTTATTCCTTTATTTTAAAACTTCCAACAATGTTACTTAAACACATTCTATTCTCTTCCATTCCTTTCAATTACTTAAATGCATTATATTCTATTTCATTTCATTTCTTCTATGAACTCCCAAGCAAAGTGTATGAGCATCCATTAACAAAACTCATAAAATTTTAGATAAAAAATGACATAATATAAAATTATGCTATTGGTTTGTAAAGTTTATAAGTTAAGTACTTTTGGTCTTTGATGTTTTAAATGAGTGAATTGGAGTACCTTAAGTTTAAAACACGATATCTGCAGGTCCTTCTATCTAGTTTTGTTAATTTTTCTATGTTTGTAGCTAACGGAATAATAAAATGGTTTATTTTTCGTGACATGAAATCTATTTTATATCTAAAAGGTCATACATTAGATTTGCTCAACTCAAACCCGTATTTTTGCCCCAATATCACATTTCTCCATTACGAGCCCTCGGCAACTATAGTATGAAAATTTCCCCAATTTCAAATTGCAATCTCAAATCTCCCCTCCCAATCTAGCATTGATTAAACCCGAAAGCATCTCCAGTTCATATTGTGAGATCATTTGCTTTCTTCATACAAAGTATAGAGTGGATCAACAACTGCTTGAGGGTGTCTAGAAATCATAATTTTAAGAGCGGATTATAATCACAATTGGATCTTAGTTTCGACAATGTAGCTTCATTGCAATCTACAAAGTAGTTTTCAGACACATTTTTAACTGTCTTGGATGAGTTGCAACCTAACATGAGGTAGCAAAAGTCTATAACATTATCACATTCTATTCATTATATATAATATAGTTTCCATCATAGGATAACAAATGAAATTTCATATATAAAATAGCTACATACTTGAGGAATTGTCTGGAAGCTAAACTGAATTTTTAAAACCCAAAACTCATAATTAATTAACTGGGAAATGTTAAATTCGGACACAAAAATATGTTTGGTTTGGGTATTGTGTACTTTAAAAAACTAAAATAAAAACTGGATGCCACATCATTAATATAGGCCATTTCGTTTGATAAGATAAAATAGGCCACCTTGTTTCTAGGCTAGACATAATATAAAATTAGCAAAAACTTATTAGTAAAATTTTTGATGGTTAAATAAGGAATTTGAGGTTTAATTTTTGTCTACATCAAAAACTTATTGGCTTATACTAAAAACTAATTAATGTCTTAATATGATAATAAATAGTTTTCATTAGGAATAGATGCTATAGGGTGAAACTTTCTCTCAATATATATATATATATATATAATTAACAAAACTAGATTTGGGCAAAATTAATAAAACTCATTTTTGCAAAACTGTTGGACTAAAATCGCACGTTTGAAACTTCAAATACTAAAAGTATTATCCTCAATAAGAGATATATGGTCAAATTTTCACCTATACAAATTGATGTTTTGATTCAATGATAGATCATAGGTTGAAACTGTATTTATATTTTAAAAAAAAAAACTAAAAATATTAAACATATATAAAATTTGGAGGCAATTTTGACCAAAATTTTTTCCCTTTATAAAAATAAATTAACAGGCCTGTGGGACTGAACCTATGATCACTGCCCAAAGTGGAATACCGGTTGTGCTATAATCAAAACACAGAAATTTGTCCCAAAAAACAAAACAGAGAGAAATCTGGAGAGAGAGAGAGAGAGAGAGAGAGCAAAGCTTTTAATTAATTCTAAGTTTGATTGTAAAAATGGAGAAAGGAGTACAGAGATGGGTAGTGGACATATCAAAGTGGGACCCATCTCCCAATGACTTCTGCTCTGCCCTCTCTCTTCTCCCTCAACATCAACGCTCCTTTGTTACAAGGTTTTTGCTTCTCTTTTCTCTCCTTTACTCTCTGTTTGCTTTCTGGGAAAATTAAAAGAAAACCAATTCTGTTCTATGCTACTCTTAAAGTTATATTTTTTAATAACAAGTTGTCATTGAAATTCAGATACATCATCAATATCTGTCCTTTTTTCAATAATAGTTTTTGATGGGTCTTTCGGAATCTTGCGGTGAAGCTCTGTTTGGTCTCTAAGAAAATTAACAATTGGAATTCTGAACATATATATTCACAAACTGAAATATCATAATTATTTTGTTCAAGATTTAATCTTGGTGTCTTTCCTAGAGGTGATTCAGTTTGATTTTTTTTTTTTTTATCAATGTTATATCTTGGTTGATCTTTGTTTAGTTATATGAAGTTGGTGTAGTAGATTGTAGTTTGTAGGGTGTTTTAACAATGTAGAATTGTTTTTTTTTCACTGTATTTGTACTTTAGTTTCTTTGTTTGCAGCTCGTTGCTGTATCATGATGACTTTTGTTGTACTATGTTCTGATTTATTAATAAAATTTCAGCTTATTTATCAAGAAAGAAATGTTGAATTGTTTGTGTAAGAGTCCATGACCTTTCAATTCACCTTCACATTGGTAGGTTTGTGAGAATGGAGGATAGAAAACGGGCACTCGTGAGCCGATTGCTTCAGTATGCTCTTGTACATGAAGTGCTGGGAATCCCATTTGATGAAATCACCATAAATCGCACATTGGAGGGCAAGCCATATCTGGTATAACCATAGCTAACAAGTTTATTATTATTATTTTTTGAATTCAACAGATAATATGTGTGTTACCCAATTTTGGGACACTTGGTGATTATGTGGTCAGGTTCAAATTCAAATATTAAGTTCAAGTCAATTTTGGGTTTGATATTTGATGTTAAGTTTTTGCTTCTTATTCTTAAGACATCAAAGAAAGTATAACTTAGGGATAAGAAATATTACACGTAAAATTACAAAGAGCAATGAACCCTAAAAGAGAAAAACAACAAACGTTCCCAATTTTCCTCAACTAGTTAAACAAATAATTTTGAAGAGTATGCTTCAATCCCATCAAATCATCTAGTATCGACTATGTAATTATTAAGCAGGAGTAATCATCATGTGACCAACATGCCAATAAGCTCTTGCTTAAATGGCACCTCCTCTCCTTGTAAGAGTAGTTGCAAAGTGAGGCCATGAGTTTGAGATCCACTGGGTGTGTGTAATTAGCCACTGTGTTCCCCATGGATTCAACTTAATTAGGAAAAAAATAGTCTTAGCATATAGAACCAATTTGTTCTCATGAATTCAACTGCATTTAGGAAAAAATGGTTTTTGGCAAAAAGATTTTCAACTGATAATTATGTGATGGACATGGATAATTATGATGGAATGACAATCTGAAATTTGCTGCATCAGAGATAATTGGGATAAGTGCATGATGATCCATTTATATTGGCTTGGCTATGAACAACCAAATTGAGGCTTTGGCAATTAAGTCTTATCAAAAGTTAATGAATATTCTATACAGCAAAAGTTAATAAAAATAGTAAGTCTTACAACAATCTCACCCATCCCTTTGCTACTTAAGCCAAGCCTAGACGCAATGAAGTAATATTCTATAGAGCAGCAGGAAAATTTCAATTATCAATAAGGGGTAAAAGAAAAGAGAGAGAGAGGGAGAGAGAGAGTAACATAGGAGGAAGTTTCTAGAATGCAGAGGATATTTCTGCCATTTGTGATAGTGTGATCATTTGTTCTTTTACCCAAATTTACTGTGTGTGTGTGTGTGTATATAAATAAAACTGAATAGATGTGTTCCTTTTCCACTTTTATTATTCGGTTTATATCATATATAATTATTGTGTCATGCATGTCATAGTTTTCATTATGTCTTTTCCATGAATCCTGATGTAGATTCAATGTCGCAACTATTTTCATATTTGATATGATGCACTTCCTTGTACCTATGATTATCAATTGTCAATAACCATGACTTTTAAAAATATTTCATGCAAAAAAGTTTATATAAGAAACAAACATAAAATATTTTTTGATAATTTGATAGTCGGGGGAGGAGGGAGGAAGAAATCAAACCTAATAGATATTAGAAAGATGGTAGTCTTTTGCACTAACTCCAAAATTTCTTGATATGCATGTTATTGGTCTTCAGAGTCATGGTAAATATCAAAAGATAATAAATAAATAAAAGGCAATCTATTGGATTTTGCCAAGAGGTTACAATTAATTGTGTCAGAATGGCTGATTTTGTTGCTTGCTTTTGAATAATGTGGAAGCAAGCAATGTCTTTGTTATTCTCTCTCATTAAAACCCACAAACTTGGAAACTTTCTTTTGTCTCTATTTTTCTCAAACAAAACCTGCTCTCCTTAGATTCTCAATTGTAGAATTGTGTTGAGAGTTTCATCATTATGGAGAAGAGTGAAAGGAAAGTATGACACTAAACTGCAGATCTAGAAAAATAGAGAGGAGAGTAATATTCTGGTGACAATATTTATCTGTGAATGTGAGAAATAGTATGAAATTCTATTGGGAGCCAGTGTTTATGTCTATTTCTGTCTTCTAGTAGAAACATCTGTTGGTAAGGAGTTGCTGAGTTGAAGTTTATGCAATTTACTATTTTAGCCTTGTCATTTAGTAGTGTTTTTTTTTTATAAAGTTTTTATTATAGTTGATTTTAAATATGTAAATTAGAGGGTGACACCAAAATCATCCTTCTATAGTAGTGTAGCTCTAAAACCCTCCCCTTGAGTTTTCTCAAAAAAAAAAAAAAAAAACCCTCCCCTTGACAGAGCAAGGTACATGGTAAGATCATGGGTTCAGGTTCATGTATAACTTACCAAAAAAAAAATAGCATTTTTTGTGCCTTACCTGAAGCTCAAAGTGATTGTTCTTGGCCTTCTTAACAATCAACATCAAGAACAAAACCAAGAAAAAAATTTAACATTATGAAATTTCACTGTAAGAAGTTGCAGACTTTTGGTACTCAACATATATACATGAAGTGGAATACTAGATTGAGTTTTGGGAATCTAAGGGCCCGTTTGATAGATGAGTTTGAGTAATGTTGTTTGTATTTTTTTGAAATACGTGTGTGTGAAAATGTGTGTAATGTTGTTTAAAAACTGAAAATGAGTTGTTTAACAACTCTACCAAACGGGGCCTAAAACTTTAAATGTAGAAATCGCCTTGGAATGTGAGCACGATGACAAATGAAATTTGTTGCTGTATATGAAAAACTTCATCCTTTAAGCAGTTTTGATTTTGGGGATAATTAGTCACTTCAATATGCAATAGAAGTTCTGGATATTAATTTCTTGAAATTTAAAAGAGGTTCTCCATTAACAAATAACAACTTTCAACAAAGATTGTAGTTTTCTTTTTCTTCTTCTCCTCTCCCCCTTCTCTGTTTTCACCCTTTGCTTTTCACATTTTTGTTTGTGAGAGTTGATAGATATCATCTTATATCTTTTTCAGCTTACTTGTAGCTCCATTACCATAATTATATTTACTATACCATGTTTGTCCTTTTCAGGAAAATGATAATGCTGGCTTGGAATTTCCCAATTTTAATTTCAATGTATCCCATCATGGTGACTATGTGGCTATAGCATCTGAACCTTTGTGCCTTGTAGGGTTGGACATAGTTTCTTATGACATTCCCCCAAAGGAGACAGTTCTAGAATTCATTCAGAACTTCTCCTCATACTTTTCAAGTTTGGAATGGGATAATATAGTGAATGCCGGCTCTTGTGATGGTATTTTGGCTGAGTTTTATAGGTAAAATTGCACTTCATCTATAAGATGATTCTTATCAGCAAAACCATTGAGCCAACTAGAAGGCGTGCAATTCAGTATATTTTCTTAGAAATCAATTGTTCAATCTCTTTTTAATGATATTTTCTTTTAATATTCACCACCTTTATCATGCTTTCACCCCGTCTTGCACAACAGTAGTAAATTGAGTAGCACAAAACTGTAATAAGCTTACATCTAAGGTGCATTCTGTTGTCTAGAAAATAGATTACAAACACACATATGCTGAAATTAGGACGGTATCCAGGCAGGAGCCTGCTTTGATTGATTAATTTTACCTGTTTATACTCAGGAAGACAATGATTGACCTACTATTACGATGCATTTGTAGCTCTCTTGAAATTATAGTGGGTAGAAAACTTACCCCCCTCCTCTTTTCCCCTCTGAAAAAAGAAAGAAAAAAAAAGAGTTCCTTTCTCTTCCACAAGAGCAATTTGATTATTCTTTTAATTGCATATAGTACTAATGTTAGTGTCCTACCTGATAATATTTTAGTTGTGAACCAACCAGAAATACTAGAGTATTAACTGACAATTTATACTTTTTTGCAGATATTGGTGTTTGAAAGAAGCATATGTCAAAGCAATAGGAAGCGGACTGGCATATGGGTTGGACAAAGTGGAGTTTCATCACACTAAGTGGACCAACGTATCTGTCGAAATTAATGGGGAGGATAGAAGGGAATGGAGATTTTGGCTTTTTGAGTTGGGAAAAGGACATTGGGTTAGTTCCTGTCATGCCTTAATATATATCTTTCATTAAAGTTTTGGATCTTGAAATGCCTTTGAAGTGTGTCTATCCTGTTTAAGATTGAAATGATGCTTCTTATAGCTTCCATATGCTGTAATATTGCAGAATTTTAAGCATGCCGATTTTTGTTAAATATACACAGAAGCATTCCAGGCTGTATATTATAAATTCCAGCTTCCTTTATCCAGAAGTTAAGATGAATCATTGTACTCTTCAGAAATAGTAATTTGGTTTTTGATGGTTTTAAATTAACCAACGCCTCTTCAAAGTTGAAATTTGCTCACTTGGTCTAAAACTCTCACCAGAGGTGAAATTTGCTCACTTTAGTCTAAAACTCTCACCGTAAATGAAAGAAAAAGATCACTATTATCATTGAAATTGAAAAATAAAATAAATAGTAAAAGCAAAAAAAATGATTGCTAATTTCTTGATAGAAGTATATAGTTTACGCCCAAGTTTC